>VXBQ01013133.1:471937-664696 GCA_013400175.1 Phainopepla nitens | reverse complement strand
AGGAAGGAAGGAAGGATGGAAGGAAGGAAGGAAGGAAGGAAGGAAGGAAGGAAGGAAGGAAGGAGAAATGCATGGGGGTATCTTCACTCTTCAGCTTAGCTTCTGGTGTATTTTCAGGCTAGATTAATTGCTCTTCTCTCACTTTTCTCAATTGTGATCTGTTCTGAGCCTACACTTTCTACTTCTAGCTGCACAGAGAAGCACAGTGGTTTTCTCATCCTGAACTCTGCTGAAAACATAGGATCATGTCCCATCTGCTCTTCTCCATGCCCAGCCCCCTCTGTTTTTATGGGCCAGTAATTTCAGTGACCTTTTCAATTTTTTCTTGTCTGGCTACCTTAGAGTAACATTTTTTGCCTCTGGTAAGAAGGTCTTTATGCTCTGAGGAGCTGGAAATTCCAGAGGCAAACTCTTCTGTCTCTGGAAAACAAGAACCACTGGGGTATGAGCTGTATCATGCCTTTTTCTGCCAGGAACTTAAGGAAGGCAGCTAAGCCAAAAGAAAGAGATATCAAAGCATATTTGGAGCAGAAAAAAATATTATTATGTTCTTGAAGAAGCGTCTTGCACACACTGGCTTTTACAGTAGGAACCACCAAGATTTATGACTCACCAGACCACATGAATCATTCCAAATGGCACCTGTTAAGCCTAGAACCATAGGCAAAGACTTATGTTTTAATCCAAACTGTGCAGACATTCCAATACAAGATCTGCTTCCCGTGTGATTGTAGCTGTTTTGAATGATGCCAGATTTGCAAACTTTAAGACTGAAATAATTTCACTGAATGACATCTTAAGAGCCATTTCCTCTCAATTCCACCAGAATTCCTCAAAACTAGTTTAAGAGTAAATGAATAAAACTAGTTTAAGAAGCAAATGACAGCTTATCAAAAGGACACATGGACTTACTGGAGCCTTAATGGACATGAAAATTATTTTACTCAGATCACTAAATAGCTACCAGCTTGCTCAAGTACTAACCTGAACTAGAGGTGATTCAGCAACTACAGAGTAATCAATGGCATTTTGTCATATTACCAAGTGGTAAAGTCAAGACAAAGGAACACATACTTTTTGCATATTAAGCCAACTGGTATTACCTGTGAAAAATACCTATAGGAGTATTATAATAGCTAATAACACAGGCCAGTGTCTATCAGCTGATTTAAAAATAAATATAAATCCTATTTTTCATCCATTTTATACATGAAACATCCATGAAATACAATTCTTAGTAAGAGTATTCATTATTGTTAAAATGGAGAGCTCATAATTAGCTCTTAGATTCAAATCTAGTTGCTACTTTTCTATTTTTTTCTCCTTCTATGTGGTCACTCAAAATCCTTTATATTCCTGCCACCACCTAATTTCATGGATCTCAATACAGCATCACCTTTTCAAGCATTCACACATTCCTTCTCCTTTGCAGTTCCTGCTCTCTTTCAACTCTGAATTGGTAAAATACCAAACTGTCCCTCCTCCCTCCTACAGCTTTGACTTTACACACAACTGTTACTGCCATTCACTTTCCTGTCTTTCTGAAATATCCCTCTTTCTCTCTAATTCTCTTTGCAGCATTTGTATTTTCTTGTCTCTTGCTCTCATCCTGAGTCATTTAGACACATCCCTTTTAGTAGCATTTATTCCATATACCTTGATGTCCATATACATTTAAAAGGTATTTTTTCCTTATGCAATAACTGTTTCCTAAATTAACTCTCACATTTGCAAGCATAAATGAATGGATATAACTAAGCCAGCATTGTTCAGTTTTACTCATAACACTGCAGGGTTTTAGCTTCACATTTGAATTTCAAAGGGTAGTATAAGCAGAAATAATGATTGAAACTCTCTTGCTTCTGAAATGAGGTAAAGGTTTCCATTTTAACAAGTTCCTTATACCTCAAAGATAAGAACTTAATTTCAGCTGAAGCCAACAAGAAATAGGTACTCAGGAACTGAAATAAGAAGGCAAAACAATTTTAGAGGCTGCTTAGAGACAGAAGCCTGAAGAGAAGCCTTAGAGACCCTGAGCACCGAGTCAGAGATGAATTCAAAAACTGAAATCTTTGCCTTGAGCTCTGCTTGATAGGTGTTTTCGTATTTTCACATCTAGAGTGTGGCACTGTGAGAGGTGAGATGGCCACTGGCTTATGCCATGGCAAATCCATACTGAACTCAACCCAGTGACCATGAGGCAGTGTGTCAGTGGCTGAATGGTAGACTGTCTTACTGGTGTGATGTAAGTAAATGTTCAGTGCTCACATTTCATATTAAAACTCTCTGAATCACAAGATTCATAATTTATTTGTGGCTCTACAGATGAAGATTATGACACAGACACTTTGAATAGACAAAGCTCCATACTCTCAAATACATGATGTTTTTTTATAACCAATGGAAAGGAAATAGCTCTTGTATTCTCTAAGTGATGTTCCTTTTGTTACTGTTCTGGTGGCTTGCTTGTTCAGATTCAGGGCATATCTATCTTGTTTTTTCAAAAAGATCTCAGAAAACTCCTCCAACAAACTATTGCAGATATCCCTTCAATAACCTATTTAATGGATGGCCAATTTCTATTACTTTGCAGCTTGAGTCCTATGATAATTTTTTTAATCACTCAGAAACCTAAAACTGACTGGGCAGTAGAGCAGAATGATTCCTGAAGACTAGTTAGTTTGAGCACAAGGCAAAAGTCCAGCCCGGGACAAAGCTCTGTAAGAATAAAGCTCAGGGACTTTAGCCATTTTGTCCAGCAGTAGCAGCTTGGCTTTCACTTTTTCCACTGTTAGTCTGGAAGTGCAGCAACACTGAGAGGTGCAAACCTCATTACAAATCTTCAGGGTATCAGATGTGATGTAATTCTGCTTGACAGTGTTACACCAAAATTTGCCAAGTCAGAATGTTTGAACTGAATGTGCACTCCTCCTTAAACTATAAGGAGCTGAAGATCAAGCAGTCTGGCATGAGACCATTTCTACTCATTGAGGCAATAGTAAAATGAATATTTTAGAGGCAACTGATGATTTCATCACAACAGAAATATACAGCCTCTAGTCTAGGCTAATTTACTAGCTGTGTATGACAGAACTGACAGGTCTGATGGCTAACATTCTGGGGAAAAAAAGATATACCTTATTCAAGAGAATTGTTAGTTTAATTTATTAGCTTCTGATCATGTGCTTGAAATGTGAGAGTTAAGTTAGAAAACAGTTATTGCATGAAGACAATTCCACTGTATGTCATAGATTACAGAAAGATGTGGGCGAGGAGTTGTGGTGGGGAGAGAGAAATCCAGATGGAAGACAAATTCCTAGATTAATGAGATGAAATTATGCAGCACTATATGCAGCATTCCAGAATATGCTGGTGGCAATTTTTTTTCCTTATGATCTCCATTAAGCTTGTATTTTTGAAAGTAATCTATTTTATTTTTAAGTTCCAAAGTCACAAGTCTATGAGTTTCTCTGGCAATACAACCACTTGCCCTGATTACAAAATAAATACCTCATATTTTGAGGCTGAATATGTCTAAGTTCCACTTCCAGCCACTAGATTAGATATATTTACCAACAACATTGAAAAACAGTTTTCTACCAGCTCTCTTCCCCAAGACTGACTATTTCCAGATGGAAGTGCTAACATGAACACAATTCACACTACATTAAAATGAATTTTTACTGTCAAGGGGGATGCTAGGGTTTTTCAGACAGGAGTTCTAAACTCCACAGCCTCATGGGAAAAGATACTTTGTTCTTTTCAAAGAGCCATTTCTTTAAATACATAAAAGATAGTCTTTCAAGAGCATAAATCAGTGTTTGCACTCAGCTTCTCTTCACTGGGTTCCCAGTTGCCTTCTGTACCTTTAAATCTCTCTTTTTGTACAGGGAAGTTGCACGGGTGTCTCAGTTTTGTGAAATGTTTTTGGCTCATCATGATGACAGTGAGTACTGAACATATGTCTGCATGCATTGCGAGGGGTGAAATGGAGTTTATCTGGAAAAGGCAGAGCACTGTGCACCCAGATGATCCTATATAGACAAAACCCCTCAACCTTTAAATCCCAGAATTCCCAGCATTGTCAGCAATACCTCAACTTGTATTAAGCAGCTGTTTTGCCCTGGATCTTTCTGTAAGATCTTGTCATGACAATATCTTTGCTTTTCTCTAGTTCTTTGGGAGGCTTATGACCTGCTACTCTATGAAGATGTTGATAGGTAGATTATAGGGGCTCCAAGTTTGCAGTAAAATGGCATTTATGACTTCTTCTCTGTGACTAATGTTCTTTCAGGAGGAAAATTACATTTCACAATTTATTCTTGAAAAATTCATCAGGATTGTTACTCCTCCTTCTGTTGTTTTCTAAGCATCTGCAAATAGCTTGATTGTCTCTTCCACAAGTTTTCCCTGAAAACTGGGCAACCTGCTCTGTACTCCCAAATATTCCTTCAGCTCTTGAATAAAATTATGAATGCTCTGCACTGAATAGTTCCTTAAGTATATGAGAATTAGCTTAACCTGTTTACAACATCTAATTTGTCTAAGTTCTAATTTGATTTTGCCTAAGTCCACTTTAAAGACTTTTCTGTTTCTTCATAACTGATCTAATTGGATTATTGTGGATCCATCTCTTTTTAAAGACAAAACAACAAAAAACTCTGTAAAGGTTTGAACCCTCATGGTCTCACTTTTAAAAAATCTTTTTTCCCAACTCTTTAGGAAATTAATTTCTTGCTTGGTTTTCTATTTTTATCAAACATTTTTTTGATGCCTTTTCTAATTCTTGAAAGTACAGTCCATTTTACATCTTGCCCTTCTGAATTTCCTCCAGATTTTACCTAACATTTATAGATTTTTAAGACTTGAGCTGTTATTACCACAGTGACTAACTCAGCTTTCCCTTTTTCAACGTTGATTACTTGAGTTTCACAACTGTGACTGTGCAGCAATCTGGTTTTGAAGTTCATGTTACTTCCTTATTCCCTTTCAGCACAAAACCATAAAAATTGTCACTACACTAAGTGGTTACTAAAGGGCAAGTTGTGTTTCATTGTTTCATTCTCCCATTTTGCAGCTATTCTTCCTTACTGGTGAGAATAAAATCTAGAATTATCTGACTTATACTTGTTTTTCCATATTCTCCACCAAAACCCGATTCATCAATGTTTGGTCAGTTTGGATGGGATTTTTTTCAGTAAAGGGAAGTTATGCTAAATTCTCTATAATATGTGAAAAGAAATATAATTTTTTACAGCAAAATGGTCATGTGACCCATGTAAAATGTCTGCTTTAGGGCAAGGTGGGCTGTACTCAGAAGTGGCTACACCTTTCTGTTAGCTACAGAGGGGGCCTGAAGGGTTATATACTCTGTGCTTCCCAAGATGAGCAAAGCCTGAATTTAGATTAATCCACTACATATTTCTAAGGAGCTTAATATACCTGTCCTTCCAGGTGGTGTCATCCCATTAACATATGACAATGCCTGTGCTTCAGCTCCTTTCCACTCCAGAGGTTTTCTTTTTACAGCACTGTCACATCTATCACCTACCATTCAGTATTGATCCTTTGGATATGTTCAGCAACACATTGTTGCTTGATTTTCAAATGAATTACACTTTAAAAGAGCCCAGTCAGGTGCACTGATCTACCCATTTAAACCACTGCTCGATTTTATAATAAAATTTTCAATATACACCAAACAGTGCTTTATACATTACTAAAAAGCAGTAGTTGACATAGTTAACATGTTCACTAAGTAGGATTAATGTTAAAAACATTACAGAAGTCTATAGACAATTGCAGCTAAAGGTCACAGAAATTGATAAACTGTCTCATGCCTGAGGACAGTCATACACCATTCACACCACCAAGGGGAAGAAAGCATCCTAAGGATATGGCCAGTGCCTCTGCAAACAATTCCTGTAGGGCAAAGGGAATATCTGTTACAATCCTGACACTATTACACAAGAGGGACGAACTGATGATCCAAGGAGAAAAGATACCCGGCCCTATAGAGATGTTTCAAGCATTTTCTGAGACAGCTGCATTTTGGAGAAAAGAAAATCTGAGAAGGAAAACCAAATGGTATTTGCCATTTATCTTAGTTTTGTAACTAGGTAACAAAATGCACTATTTGCCCTGAGCAGTTTTACTGCTTTTACCATGAGCAAAATAACCATTTTAAATTAGAAACCTGAAAGCTTCTCTGTAACAAAGTAAGGGAAGTCAGTGGGAAGGTCAAATGTAACTGTAGCAAATGTAAAGCACAAATATTTGCTGTAAGTAAGAACAAAGCCCTTGCATTCTATCCTGCTCTATATGGACATTTTTGGATTAGAAATTGAAGAACACTGTGTTTTTACAAATGCATATTGTATTTTTTTGCTACAGGTGTGAGTGAGAAGGTGGGTAGGAGTTGTGTGGGAGGAATCAAATACAAAGAAATGTTTAAACTGTTCATAAGCAATAGCAAATGTCTCACAAAAAAAAACAACAGCAGGACGATGCACAGACATAAGACAAAGTCTGATTAATATAAGATCCCTCTGCAAGGAAGAACCTTGTATAAAACACCAGAGACAATACTAAAATGAGATGCTCAAATACTGGTGTTGCAAGCTAGGTTTATATAGTGCCACGTACCAGTGACAGAAAACCCCGCAGAGGATCTCCACCAGCCCTTTCCCAGCCCAAAGTTGTTTAATTCTCAGAAAGCAGCATGGGAAAAAAGATAGTGTCTTTTCCCATATAAGAGTACATCCTGATACTACACCAGATTAACAGGAAAATGACACAGAATGCTCCAGAGCAAGCAGTCTACTTTTTCTTTTGATTTCACTTTCAGGCTCCAAGTCACGCTGCATCCAGCCATTGTGAACATAAAACACTTCTACAAGAGAATGAAATAAAACTGATACTGCTTTTACGGTTCATGATTTTATGTTACTTTTATTTGTGATTAAGGAAGCATGATGTTAGCAGAAAAAGCAAATGTATATTAAAAGGGCAAACTGACATGAAATGTGAGATGCAGTTTAAGACACCTAAATATAGATATGAATGCATGTGGTGTTTAAACTTAAAAGTCAATATAGATAATAAAGCTTACAGAGAAATTCAGCCTGCTCTGTACAGCTCACAGTTGGGCCAGCTGAACTGCTCCCTCACCTCCTTTGACATTAATGGCAACCAGACACCCAGCAAACACGTAGATGTCTAAATGAAAGTATCTTAATCTGTGGTTTAACCTTGCACAAAGACATAAAATTTCGCACCTTCAAAAGTTAAGATTCAAATGCAAATACTTGCTGTTAACTCCTTATGCCTATTAATTC
The DNA here is from genome assembly GCA_013400175.1 of Phainopepla nitens. Lineage (NCBI taxonomy): Eukaryota > Metazoa > Chordata > Aves > Passeriformes > Bombycillidae > Phainopepla > Phainopepla nitens. The sequence goes on along the minus strand of VXBQ01013133.1, from coordinate 657,359 downwards.
ACTGTAATTCTCTCATTTGCATACAACTTCATGCAGTCTTACAGAAAATTATGGAAATGTTTGAAAAAAATGTCAGCATCGGAATTCAAGGAGCAATATCCACTATTTCTGTGAAACTGTTAATCTGAATTTTCCTGCTAACTTGCATGTGTAAACTAATTCCCTGTGTTTTAGGTCCTGTGCCTATGAAAAAGTTGTTCATGTGGCACTGAAAATGCTTTGAAGCATTCAGCCTAGGACACCTAAAAGAAAGATTTATGTTTTATCAAGATCTTGATTTGAGATTGAAATGCAAAAAACAATGCGGCAAACTTTCTTTCAAAAGGATAGTTCTGCTTCTCCTGCCTCCCCAGGAATTTCCCCTAAAAAATGCAGTACATTCACTATGTACATCTTTCCTAAAATTATAAGACTTGTACTGATTTCTGTCACAGTGTATGCACAGTGGGTGGCCATTATATGTATACGGCTCATGGAAATAATTTGTTCTAATGCAGGTGGTTTTGACTAACCAACACTGATTTTCCATTGCTGTTTTAATAGGAAAAATATCCCTTAGCACTGAAAGTGCAGCTTAAAACTGCAAGAAGGGCATGAAGGAACATTAAATTTTATTTTTATTGAAGACTGCATTCTCCTAACAGATAGAGAACTTGGGGTTAGATCTGAGTTCAAGCAGCCTCTCAACTTGGCCCAGACTTCTAAAATGATTTTAAACAAATCATTTAACACACTAGCACCTCATTTCTGCTGCTCTACCATGGAAATGATTTTTCCATGGATATTCTGAACTGTTTCCTTTGGCCTATAAGTATCCGAGATGAAAAGTAATTTGGGTGTGCACACGTAGTAAATCAAGTATTAATGTCAATTAGAATTCAAAGTGCTACTTGATAATAGTTACAATATACTTAGTAAGAAGAAAATACTACAGGGAGGGATATATTCTAGTACAGCGATGAACTTGCATTGGTGCAATGTGTGTTACTTCATTTTAAAGGCATTCAGAAATGAGAAAGAAAATGTATATAGCTGGAAGGCAATTCAAAACAGTATAATGAAATATAGCCAGAAGAAACTAGCATTTTAAGAAAATCCTTTCAGGGCAGAACCCTAGTCTTCTCCTGAATGTAACACAAAAATTCACCTTTGGGCTATTTGAAGTGTTTTACTATGTGACACAGATTTTCCATGATTCTTCAATTGACCTTCAAGATCCAGATGGGATTCATGTGTTCTCTCTGCACAGAAGCATTGGGAATATCAGCCTCCTTTCTGAGATATTTTTTAAACATTTCCAGTTAACTGAAAACAGGAAAAACCCTGTTATGCCTGCTTTTTCTGAAGTTTCAGCCGAAGGCAGACTGCTGTCCTTACTGATCCTGAGCCGCCACCTGGTGGCACTTGGGAAAAATAAATTCAAATGTCGCTCCTCCATGGGGCCAAGGCTGCGGCACCATCCTTCCCAGTGCTCCTGGGAGGGCTGTAGGGTTGGACCCCTCCCTCTCACATCCCGACAGAAGGAGGGGCAGAGATTATGGCATTTGTCCAAGCCTTGTAGGCTGACTCTAGGACGATGTATACACCCAGTGCGTCTCTCCAAGGCAATGCATGTAAAGGCAAAGCCTTGCTGGGTCTCACTGGTGGATTTGCAGTCTATTTTAGGTATTTTTATATGTACATTCCCAAAGGTGAGAACACACAGCTCTCACACAGTCATCACTGCCATATTCACACCACAGGCGTGACTTAGGAGACAGCCCGTGATCCTCATTGTCCACCTGGGAGACTGAGCCTTAGGAAAATGAAGCACCCTGCCTATGGTCACACAGAAGGACACCAGCTAAATTGATTAAATGAATTAAATTGAATCACAGAGCCATTTGGGTTGGAAGGGACCTTTAAAGGTCACCTATTCCAACTCCCTTGCAATGGGCAGGAACAATAATGAAAAAAGTAGCATTCTGAAAATGTAGCATTATACCATTTGAGGGATTGGGCAAAAAGCAGGTCACAGCACGTTGTAAAGACACGTAAAATATCACAATAGAAGACCTCTTGTGGCTTCATTGTAATTCTGCAGTACCAATCTTATAAGAAATTACATTCAGATCTCTAAATCACTTACTATGCCTCCTGTCTGTAAGAAATTTAACCAAGCTTCAGCTGATTAGAAATAGCAGCTCTGAGTGTATTATTTGTTCTTGTTAATCAGATTTGTCATGTTTTGAGAAACATATGGGAAAAGTAGTTTTGTAAGGAAATAAGTGTTTCTGAGGGATGAGACAAGAAGGAACAAACAGAGAGAAACAGACTTTTTTTTCTGCAGTCTTGATAAAATTAAGGTGTCTGGGACCCTTCACCAGACAATGGTACAAGATTAATGAGCTCTGTGCATGAAACTGGTTTTGTTTGAATATGGAAAAATGGATCCATAGTGGTTATTTGTGACTAAATAAGTTAGAAGGGCCTGACTGGGTGATTGCCTGGGGATATGTATGCAGTCTAATTTAGTAATAATTTCCACCCCTCTCTGCTCAATGAACAAATGAACGACTCTTGCACGACAAGTAAATGTTGATGCAAGACTAGTAATATCAATTAGAACTAACGGAAAATGTCACTACAAACCAGAGAAAATTAGAGTTAAAAATTTTACCGTGGCTGTAGCATACAGTTCTAAATATACCCTGCTTAAAAGAAAATGGACTTTTAAATTTCTATTTGAACTTCTGGATTTTTAATACAATGTACTATGAAAGGCTTTGATCTCATTAGTCTCTGTGAGTCAGGCCTATTTTGCTGCATCTAACCAAAGAAAAATAAATTGCATAATTGTCCTGAAGAAACTTCTGTTTCTATTTCTTTTGTTTTTCTGTCTGTGCTCTTCTTGACACTGAACTCTGACTTCCTTATCTCCTCATAAGGATAACTTTATAAGAATCTATTTTAATTTTCTTGCAGTTTTCTAGAGACTTGCTACTTGGTGAGCTCTTTAAGGCACTGTTGGGAGGAAAGGGTTAAAAGCAAAAGACTGCAGAGGAGGATGCGAGATTCCAAGAGACCTTGCAGGTTGGGAATGCTGAGGCCTGGAGAACACCATTGTGGGAATATTCCCCTTAGACTATGCCCACTAATGTCTATCCTCTGTCTGTTTGGAGAAGTAGAATTTCCGTGTAGGGATAACGCAGGTGTTTTGAGGAACCTGGAGGCACTCTCTAGGACATGCTTGAGCTCCCTGTTTTGGGAGAGAGAAGATCTGAGCTCAGAGATGATAAAAAAACAGAGAGATCACAGCATGGTGGCAAGCGCTGTGTGGGCTCAATAAGTGGGTGCAAAGAACAGCCCTGCCACCCCTCAGGATGGACTGAGCCTGATGGTTCCTTCATTCCTACTCCTGTGTCTCTGGCCAGGTGTTGCTTTGGGATCCTCTGGTTAGTGAAGTAATGAGATAAATTTACTCTTTGTGTTTCAGAGGTAATCTTGTGGTTGTTCTGCCTGCCTGCCTGTGTTGATTCCCAACACCACCTAAATATCCTTTACTTGCTCTTTCTCATTTTTTCTTCCAGCACTTTTAAGGAACAGTTCTAGATAAAATACACTATTGTGATCCTCACAATGTCAGGTTACTGCCTCCCTTTAGTGATAACTTAACCAGATTCTCTATATATTACAAAACACCTCCAGCCACCTTTTTTATAACTTTTTACAAGACTTTGACAGGTGTATGGTAAATTCACTTTTCAAAGAATAGGCCAAGAAAATCCTTACCAATGTAGGAAAACCATATCCAACTTTCTTATGAATTTAAACATTGACCAGGAAAGCATTGCATAACCACATCACAAACCATCCAGGCTGAAGCCATCTTCCACCCTTAACTCTAACTAAATTACAGCCAGGGATGCAGGATTCACAGGGATAGAAGGCACAACTGTGGGAGATAGTGTGATACTGCAGCCTACTGTGTCCATCATTTATCTGGGAAAAATAATTCCTGTGTTTCAGCTCTTTGTCTTAAGGCTATTTTGTTGTGCTTCAGATGAAACAATTTGGGATAGTTTCTTTTTTTTTTCCTGTAAGGAATGTGAATAATGTCAATGGAAATTTAACTACATTTTCAAGGCTTTCACTGTTATTCAAATTCCTTTATATTCAGATTATTTCAGTCAGATGTTCAATTACCTGATGGAGCCTAAAATGTTCTAGTTTTAAAACATGTGATATCAATAGATAGATGAATGAATAATTAAAAAGATGTTTTTGAGTCTAAGCATATAAAATATAACTTCAGGCTACAAAGCATTTCATCCAATAAAATTTGAAAATAATTTCAGAGGGATCATCAATTCATCAGAGGCAGAGAGATCATTAACATAACCTTATTAATCTCTTTGTTGTAGTGAGCTATTTGCTAAGCAGTTGAGTGCACACTAGATGGCAGCCTGAGTATAGATGATTTCATCCTACTGCTTGCTCTCCTCCAAGAAAAGGTGAAATTGAGAAATATCCTTTGGACTCAGTAGTGTGTTTTGGGAAAAATGGTACTGTTTGATGGGCCAAAATATGGGATGCTTAGGTCTGCAATGTTCTTAAGTCCTCTCTGCAGTGTCACCATAGTGTAGGTAGCATTAAGCAGGGAAAAGTCTCATTCCCAGCTAAATGCAAGTAACACCAGTAACAAATGCTCTAAAACCCAATGGCAAAACAACCCAACATTCAGGAACAAACTGTTTGCAGTTCAGATTTCACAACATGGAAACGAGAAAGACTTCTTTGTGTGCCCCTTGCAGTAGAGACAGAGAACAAGATGAAGCAGCTGGTCAGGACAGCCCAAGAGGAACACTCACAGACAAGATTTGATCTCCTCTCTGCAGCTCTCCGCTGAGATCCGCCGGCCCACCTGCGAGGATGAAAGACACGAAAATGCCTTCCCCGTCTTCACCTCCCACTATGTTGAAACCAAGTCCTGTGGAGCCCTTGTGCAGGATGATTTTTCGAGGCTCTCTGTATAGAAACAAAATGATAATGTTCAGGCACTCAAAGCTCTTACTGTGTATGTGTTTCTCATAGCATCTTAAGCACAATATATTTTGCTTAAGACACAGTGGCCTGCTATTGTCTAAAGAAACCACATAACAAATGACAAAGCTATTAACTGGTAAACAGATAAGGTAGGAATCAACCAGCATTATGTTTTTTCCTCATGGCTGAATTCAAACATCTCTATTAATTTCACCCCACTGGAGTCACCTTCACTACGGTAAGTGACAAATGTATTAAAAGGAAAAACAAAACACTGAATACATTTAATAATCTCATTTATAGCAATACTATATTTCCAGGTAGAAGAAATCTTTATATGGTACCTTTTAATTTTAAGTTCTAGTCTTGCTTTTGCAACAAATGAACAAAGAAAAAACTTAACAACTCCAAGCAAAGCAATGGCAGTTGTGTTTGATCCTGACAGATGTGGAGCAAATAGCATTTATATGATCAAGCTAATCCAGCAGAATCTCATTAAAGACTTCAGTCTGACATTATCAGGATTGTGCATTTGTTAAGTCACACTGCAGCTTTATCAAGCCCAAGGGGTACCTGCTTTTGCCATGCCCATTAAAAAAATATTAATTACGATAGACATCAATAAATAATAACAGGTATATCTCACAAAGCTCTTTTCATCTGTAAATTGAAAATATGACCCAGAGGACATAAACATAACATGCAATTTACTGATAGGAATACTTATTTCCAGAAATAGATAACTCTCCTAAGCAATCAAGGTAGCATCCTTGAGAAAGGGTCCCAAATATTCTTGTTCCCAGTCTCTACATACAAGGCCTCAGAGCTGACTCTCCCTTGGATACACAAGCACACACAACCACATATACATACACATACTCCATGTTTATTGGTACTTTCCCCATTTCAAATCCCTCTAACAACTTAATTTTCAGAAAAAGTGTAAATGCTCTTAAATTACGATGTATAAATTTTAAGCCCAGCCCTACAAGTCTCCCAAACACACACATATAAGTGTCTGTGACTCCTCCCAGAGAAATAGGATGCTCTACTCATTCTTTAAGTTTACAAATAAAAGTTGCCAGCAACAAAAACACACATTCTACAGAATGCTTCTTGTATAAAATATTCACTATTTCCTCCATATTATAGCGCAGTTCTTCATTACACAAACGGATCTTTCATTTCCATTTTGTTTTTAAAGAACAGAGAAAAAGGAAGTGATTAAATTGAGGGATTTCTTATTTCATAAAAGTTTAATCTTATGGGCACATGGAGACTTTACCCTGACATGATACTCCTGAAATCACAGGCATTTGTTCATCTTTAGCCAGTGCTAATATTCACATGGTATCCCCAACTTGATTATGATAAAAAAAATCTCAGCTTTCTGAAATGGAAGTTTCATACTTTTGAAAGAGAAGACTAAAGCAAAGTATTAGTCCTACTCGTATGGCACTTCATCTCTTGACTTTTTTTAACACTGTAAAGTCAGAAAACTTTTAAAAATACAGCTGTGAGCAAAAGATATATTGGATTGAGTTTGTGTATTTTTAAAGCATTTTTAAGAATCAGAAAATAAAGGTAGAGTTTTTTTTTTTCTTTTGCATCACTGCTGTTGATTTGCCTTGTAGCAACTCCTTTAACACCTTGTTAAATATGTGCAGAGTAGACATAATGTGATCCAGAATCTAAGAAGTCTAAACAGGTTTTTAATTAGAAGTGTGGCCTGGGGGTTGGAGCAGAACTAGGACAGTGAGCTGAAAGCACGGTTTCTCTTCTCTGCTCAGCCCATGTACTGCTCAGTGTTCTTGGCAACTCATTTGTTCCCTCAGCTTCAGCTTCCTCATCCACAAAATCATACGGTGACACTTGTCATCTTCGAGTCCTACACATCAGAAATACTCTGCAAGAGCTGAGCAACTGCCGTTTATTATTTACCAGAATATTGAGAAAAAAGAGGCAGCAAAGGCAAACCAATATATTTGCATGCTTTGCTGGTGAGAAATCAGAGGAGATCTTGTTCAAAATAAAAATGAGTATTTTTGCATATGACAAGCAGCTTGGATCAAACAGTTAAAAGCCAGGACCATAGGCAAAAGTAGGTCAATACAACTGGGTATCTACTGAATAGTAAGCTGTGCAGCGCAACAAAATGTTGGCCCAGTTATTAATCCCTGTCTCTGATCAAGTCAGCAGATTTATGTCTAAAATGCTGCCAGTGCTGTTTTATAATTTTGGCCTTTTGACAGCAAAATTCCCATTCTGCTCTCGGATGATTATGTTCAGAGGAAGTTCAGACAATAACGGGAAAATGTCAGAAGCTGTGATTAGAATGCAATGGGTTTCTGCCCCTGCTCTTTTACCTAATCAGGTCATTTTGGTCATGACTCAGATTCGGCTGATTAGAGGCTGACCCTCCTTAACACATCTTCATATTTATTTCATATCTGAGCACCCTGCAGAATCTGAAAGGTGGACTCAAGAACACCTAAGTGCTGTTGTCATTATAAAAATAACCTTTAGCCATTTCTGTACTACAAAAGCTATAGGAAGTAGAATGTATAAGCCAATTCACTTTAATATAATAAATGTGTTTTAAAAAAAACAGGCTTGTGAAGGTAAAAAAAGCTGATGTAAAATTTATGAAGTTGAAATAGGAAAAATATTTCTTAAGGAAAGCAACTACAATACCATGCACTGTCCAGGTGGTATTTTAAGAGTGATGCAGCAATTACAATTGGCAGTTACCTGCCAATGCTTTATCAACCCTCACTGAAAAGCTGTAACATCCTCATCTAAGCTGTAGATGAGGATGTTACATATTTTATTGCCTGGTGTAAAAGTTACAGTCAATCCTTAATATGATATTTAAAGAGGTCTAAGAACAGCTGTTCCAATTTATCTTGAATATGTGGGAAAAAAATTAGGAAAAATTCCTTTGCCTCTATTAAAAATATTTATGAATGTAGTTCCAGTACACAGTTCTCTTGAGAGAACTCAAGACAAAATGCAGGTAAATGCTGTAAAGGAGGTGATGGAATCAAGCACTTAAAGATGATGTGATGGTGTGAGAGTTGAGAAGTGAAAGAAAAGTAACTCAAATGTGAGTGATGCTTGCTTGTAGTCAATGCACTCAGAATGTCTAGTTGTCTGCAGAAAACAGCAACTAAGGCAGAACTTATTTTAAAATGGGGGAGTTGGGCACTTGCACAGGCTCCTTAGGGAAGTGGTCACAGCCCCAAGCCTGACAGAGTTTAAGAAGTGTTTGGACAATGCTCTCAGGGCACATGGTGTTGCTCTTGGGGTGTCCTGTGCAGGGCCAGGAGCTGGACTTCACTGGTCGTTGTGGGCCCCTTCCAACTCAGGATATTCTATGATTCTACGAAAATGTTTCATTTGGAGACAATAGATGGCACTCTGTAGCTAGTGTAGTGCTCCTGGAAAAAGGAGCAGTCTGACATCCAGTGTTTCTGAAATTCATGTTTCAGCCTGCAGCTTTAACTATTTATGCCATTTACAATTTCTTCTGTGATAAATACAGCTGAAGGTAACTTTGTAGGTGCTAACAAAGCGTACTAGCACTTTAATTTGGTGTGTGCATGTTTTATACCCTCCTGCAGCTCTATACCACATACAAACAGAGCAGAGCAGCAGGGGAAATCAAGCAGAAATTAGAAAGGAGTGTGAGATGAAAACATTCCTGGACTGACAGAAGGCAGCAGAAGGGAGGGGAAAAAAAAAGAGAAGGGGAAAAAAGGAAAGAAAAGAGGAAAGAAGAGAGAAATCAGAATAAAGAGAGGCAGTGCCTCTGTAAAGGAGAACAGGGAAGGAAATAAAAAGGTAGGGAAAGAAGAAATGAAGATTTACATTTATATATCCAGGAGTAAAGGAGCAAATAAAGTGCTGCAATCCACACAAATTTACAGGCTGAGAAATCAATGGCAGAATCAATTTGGATGGACTTGGTTACTTGCTTTAGGGAATGCATCAGATCAGATTCTGCAAATCACATTATAAATTGCAGGCCTGATGGAAGAGCAAAGGATTACTAAATTAATATTTGAAAACAATAAGTAGTAACAAATCAGAGCAGGTAAAATGTCAACACTTAAGGAAATGTCTTCTACCATAAAAATGCAATAACCAAAAATAAATCAAAGGGCAGCATTTCCCTCATTAACAGGTTCTTTTGGTTTATGCATGTTTAATTTGATCACTATCTTGAAAACAGTAAGTGCTTTTTATTTACTACATTTGTACTGAATATTTGGTTTGATCAGTTTACTTTTAAGAAACAGAAAATGACAAGACATTCTTCTATAGACTGGAATCCATAGTAATTACAGATCTAATTTAAGAGATTAAAACTGGACTGATAAATGATGGGGAAGTGCTTTCTAAAAACAAGTAATTCTTATAATAATTAACTGAAAGAAAATCCATTATTAAATTGATTATTTTGTGCTGCTGGCAACGTTAAAGAAAAGAGTGAGTTTTAGTGTTCATCTCACATTGACACAGCTCTGTCTTTCTGTTTCTTCTGTAGCATCTATAAAATTGGAGTGCTAACACAGTTTTGTGCTTTTTGAAACACCTACAGAAATATTAAGCAACACTGTGTGCTTTAAAATACCAGACCCTAGGGATTTCTTCAGTTTTATACGATCAATGAAGTATCTCAAATCTGCAGAGGCTTAGAAAAATGGCTTTGATCTTGATTTGGGTGTAGGGGTTTTTTTTTTGTTGTTTCGGCTTTTTAAATTTTTTTTCTTTTTTTGTTGAAGTTGCAGGAAGTTGTATTATTTGAGTAAAGTCACATTAGTATATTAGGGAGAAGAGCGTGCACAGGACAGGACAAGAGGAAACGGCTTTAAACTGAAACAGGGTGGATTTAGATTAAATATTAGGAAGAATATATCTACTGTGAGGCTGGTGAGGCACTGGTGTAGGTTGTCCCAAGAAGGTGTGGATACCCAACGCCTGGAAGGGCTCAAGGCCAGGTTGAATGGGCATTTGAGCAACCTGGTCTAGTGGAAGGGACGCTGCTCATGGCAGGGGTGGGGTTTGAACCAGATGATCTTTAAAGTCCTTTCCAACCCAGCCTATTCTGTGATTCTGTGAAATAACTCATCCCAACTGCAAGGCAGCAAGGCCCCTTCTCTTGAGCAGTATAAATATGTTTGACTTCTGACACTCCACAGTATGAGCACTGAGTTACCTTAGAGTCATTTGGCTAATCAAGCCATTTATTTTTCACAAGAATAATTCTAGTTTTCCTCTCATGCTTCAAAACATTCTGATGAATATCTGCATGTTTATTGCTGGCAATCAAAGGACATTCATAATGGAAGGACCTAAAAAAAGGTGGTTCAAATAGATTGTTTATTCTTCTTCACAGCACTGAACACTGGAAGACTGGAGGGACAGAGTATATGCCAGTGTGTGTGATGGTTTAAAATCTGATTAATCAAACAAGAGATAATATGAAATTCTAAGTGGTTGAAGGCCTGAAATATTCACATGCACCTTTTTAAAAGGCTTTGAGTTTTGGTGAAACCAAGCTTTCTTTATATAGATTTTCTTTCGTACTTCTACAACTTTTCTTTCATAGTTCTACAACTCTTGTTTCACACAAAAGAAAAATCTGTGTCTACTGCTCTCATCTATTGTTTTATTGTCATATCACTTCTATTGCATTTCAGCTTTTACTTTTCCCCTTGTTATTCCCCCTTAGGCTTGGCAAAATCTTCCCATTATGATGTGAAACAGCTCCACCCCTTGCTTTCCTCCCTAGCCCTCTCTCTCATTGTCCTTTGTTGCAGTGACCAAAGCACCAGGACTTGGCAGTGGTAGGGAGCTATAGACTCCCTTTTCTCAGTTCCCAGTCCTTCATCACCAGTTACACCTGATCCTGTGAGGTCTGATCCCTGAGAGTGACTTTAATTAGTGTCACCCTACTTTCAATTACGATTGTAAATACCAAAAATAATGAAGTCTTCCTCTTATCTACTGTTTTCGCATTGACCATCACAGTCCAGAGGGGTAACTTTGCCTGCATAAACTGAAACAATTTTTTGGTCTTCTAATTTTTTAGTGACTTCCTTCATTTTACCAAATATTGGTATACTAACAACTAAGCACTCAGCCTTTAATATTTATCAGATTACATAGCAAAGTATCATTTTGTGTACTAAAGTTACCCTATCCGCTTGAAACAAGTATTTTGTCTGTTTATTTGACTATGGATTCTTTGGCATTTCTCGTTCATTGAACATGTAAAAGCAATGGTTTATTCTAATCTTAATACTGACTACAATTTTAATGCATTTATTCTGCAAACATCATGCCTAAACTGTCACAAACTTTTAAGTATACTTAATACGAGGGAACCTACTTGGAGCCAGGCTTCAACCTGACTGATGCCTGTGTGATTGCACTGGATTATATTTTGCAAGTGGTTTTGTTCTGTGGGAAGACCTCTGGACTTTACTAATCTTTCATTTTATCTTTTGTAGAAAAATTAAAGCCTGCACACCAGGACAAGTTTTCTGCTTGCAGATAGCAAGATGGAATTGGTATATAGGGAGAATCTTTCAGATTTGAAAAACTGGTCTGCATTTTTACCATGACACTTGACATTTAGTTCAAATGCACAGTAAAAAAACCGAGTCTGTCTCCTGGGTTTGAGAAATCTCATTGATTTTTAGAGAGATAATGTAGGACAGCTAATATACTCTTTAGCTCTATAAGGAATATGATTATTCCTGTCTGGTTGTTCATTTATCCTTTATCTCACATAATAAATCCTGATAACTGCATCTCTGTACCACTTGCTACACCAAGCACAAACATACTAGAACTTCATACTAGAAATGTTTGCTTTGCATCTTGCTTTTAAAAACCATTGGTTCCATATTGAAACTGCTGTTCTAAAAACTATTACAGCATTCAATAGCTCTATTTACCACAAATTCTCCAGCTTTACAGTTTGTAAACAAAGCTGGATGAGATGGAATTGGTGAGAGGCAACTGGTGAGAATTGCACTTCCAGGAGACAGGAAGTATTCAAATGCTCAGAGAATACCTAAAAATAGCAGTGCCTCTAAGCCATGTTTCAAAATATCAATACACAGGCTGCTAGTAGCAAGCATCTGAAATTACTTTATAGAAGACACTTGTGAAACAAAAAGCATTCTGTAATATCTGTCCTATTCAGAATAAAAGTTCTTATCCTTAGTCATGGATCAAATGCTATTTATTTATGTATAAACATTTTTATATATTTTTCAGATTGCTCAGACACATTGATAAGTCAAAAAGACTCGATCAAATAAGCTGAAATCCCAGTTCCTAAGAGTTGCCAGGTAGCATGCAAAATTCACTTTAGTAGGGGTGCCAAAAAGCACAGAGAATAGTTGTCAGACATCACTAACACTAAAGCTTTGTGTGCTAGTATGGCACACAAAAAAAAAAAGAGCTGTTTTCAACCAATATTTTTTCCCATTTTGGATTAGCTAAGATTATTCATTAAAATCACTTCAAAAAACTTGAAACAACAATATTTTCAAATTCAAACATTAGAGTTTTCTTGTTTTTTTTAAAAAAACAAAAAAAAAACATTAGGGAAGTTGCTAATGATGACCTCAAACACCTCTGAAGCTCCTGTCTTTCTACAAAGAATAAATCTGTAGGCTTCATGTACAGTTATTACACTGAATAATATATGGCTTGAATATAAAGGAAAAATAATCTTTAAAGATGTCCTGATCATGCATTTTGTTGCTGGACATGAAGTCCACAAAAGTCCTCTCTAATAAAAAAATTAATTGCTTTATGTGTTCATCCATCACCTTGTAGAAAAAAAGCTATTCAAGTTCTTTAAAAATCTATTCTGGCCAGCTCTATTATCACATCTTCAGCAGGGTGCAAAGCACTAAATGCCAGCAAATACAATTCCCTCTGTATTTCTTTAACCCTCCCAAATTTAATTTTTCATGCATAGGACCCAATAATTACACCACTTCAGTGACTCCACAGTCAGTCAGAGAGAGCCAGCATGCACGGTACAAATGTCAGTGTGTGACAGGGATGCCTTGCAAGTAAAGCAGCTGTTTAAAAAGTGCATCTCAAATAGCAATATACTGATTCTCCTAAATATAGGATTCTATTGGTAGGAACACGGTTCCTAAAAGAGAAAAATAACTTTGTTTTGACCTCAAATCCTATTACCTGTAAACATACTTAGCAGCATGGACTCCACAAAAACATTAGAATAAATTGAGCTTTAACATAATGAAATATTTAGGGCTGAGCTGATAATTCATTTCTGCTCAACAGTGGAATAGGCTAACAATCCCACTTTCCTATTTGAAATGATATATGATGCAGTGTAAGTTGATTAGTAATAATTACAAGCTGATGTTCTTCTACCTCCTGAGCAACAGGAGACCTGTGGTATCAGTTGCAGATTTTCTGTACTCTAATGATTCACACACAATACATGCAAGTTGTCTGTGTGGCCAGTACAGATTCTGAAATTTATATAAAAATTCATTTAGACAGATTGATTTCCAAATTTAAGTAGGAATCTAAACCTACAGGATGATTCCTGAATTGGTCCAGTACAGCAAGCCAGAGATAATCATAATAGAATTTTCTTCCTTAAATCTCAATTGAGCAAATTATTATTTTCTTCCCCACCTCTCCTCCTTTTTCACCACCCAAATTGTTCTTGAATCTCGGTTTTATTTCCAGCATCAACTTATTAATGAGATGATCTGAAGAAGAGTCAGGGGAATTTATTATGATTCTGTCTTTGGAATAGAGAGATAAAGAAAGGAAATCCAAAAGAAGGGTGTTTAAGCACTGAGACTGCTTGTCCAGGACTTAAGTAATCTCCATGTTTTTGATAGTAACAGCTTCACTGGGCAAGACCCTGAGCAACCTGATCTACCTTAAAATTGGAGCTGTTTTGAGCATGACAGCTAGATGTTGATGAGGGCTTCATTTACAGAACTGTCTTTCGGATGATAGCCCTTGAGCCACATGAACTTTTCCTACGCAATTCCATTACTCAATCTAATTTTCAATGAATAATTACCATAGCTGTTTTACATATTTTAAATAATCATATTTTAAAATCAGAGATCTAGATAAGAAATTAAAAATTCAGACTTTTGAGAAAACTATTTCAGGTTTCATTTAGGACAGGATTATTTTACACATTGACCACTTTATTTTCTGACTGCACCACCATGCAATTGTAACAGAAACTAAAAGACAACAAGATTACATCTTTCCTCTGTGGAAACCCTATAGTCCCACTTTTATCACAAGAAAGAAAAGCTTTGAAATATGAACTGAGAGCAGTCAATGATAAGTTATTACCCAGCCCTACAGAGTTCCACATTTCTATGGGAGGGGATAAAAAAAAATTGACTTTTTTTAGACTCTGGCAGTCAGTGCAAACAAAATCCGTGTTCCTATGTTAAATATCAGCCTTTCTAATACTGTAAAAATGCAAGAATATTATCTGTAGTTGTGAATTATTCACATTTTAAACCATTATCTTTGTTAAAATTGAGGCAGCTGTACAAACAAAATCTGTGTTCTACAGTTAACACACTCATCTACACAGATATTCACCCGCACAGGATTAATATTTTCTATCAGGACTTCTTCATCCTTAGTTTTGGACACTGGTTTGTCAAAAAGAACTCATGCATACATTAAGAAAACAGAATGAGACTTCACTGGGCTTTTCCATGATAAGTGGGAAGATTTTACAGCTAAGACAAGTAAATATTAACACTAGTCAAATGAGATAAATTGAAGAAATCGTATCCAATATATCTCTATGACAGATCCTGTAATCTCCATGAAAACCAAACCTTTCAGTGTAAGTACCAAGAAAGGATCAGCACTAATTTAAAACTTCATTGCTTTATCTCACAGAGTTAAACACCGTGGTGTGCAAACCCACACCTAATGAACAGCTCTGTGTGTGTGGGTAGTTCAGTGGTATCTGACACCTCTACAGCAGCTTCAACAGAGAATCATCTTACCCTTCCACAGAAATGGTCCGCTGCAAGCTCACTGTGGGTGGGCGCGTTGCAGTGCTGTGCTGGGAATGACTGTATGGCCAAGGAAGAACAAAGAAAAGCATTTGTTAAAGAAATAGAAGTTTCTCTTGCTCTTATTGTCTCTAGCAGTTTAGCTAATGCCAAAATAAATACAACAGTCAGATTGTTTTACACGTATCTAAAGCATTTTGACTTCAGTGGTGCTCATCTGTTCAGAAAGGGCTTGCTTGTACAATCTCTCCTTAAATTCAGCTTTCATTTCTCATTAAGAGCAGACAGTTAAGATAATAACTCCCCCTTATTTTCCCTACTCATTTTTTAAATACATATATATTCACACACAGAGTTCAGTAATTTAAAATAACTTAAATGCTAATTATTCCACTAAATATACTAAAAAAACAATGCAAATTTAATTTCAGAGCAAAAGGTAAAACAGCAAATGATAATGTAATCAATCTAATTCTTAGTGTTTCTCAGTAAAAGAGGACATGCATTCCTTCACATTGCATCTTGATGTAATTCAACATTAGTTCTATCATAATTTAAGCAGCTTGAGTCTTTCCACATCGATTTTTATTAATCTAGGAAACAACATTTAGGAAAAAACATGGTATTTTTTCTATAGCAAAACACAGTCTCTCTGAAAAAAAATATTGATGGAAAAGCCTGAGGTCTACAGCTTCTCATATGTTATACTGACGTGATTAAGAAACCTGAATAACTATGTTAAAACTACACAGTATGTGTTAATTTCAGTATTACTCTATGGTATAATAGTATTGTAAATACAAATGGATAAAACAGAGCATCAGTTTTGTGATAATAAATTGTACTCCTTATCCGAGACAACCAGTTTAAATACAATATTAAAAAGTAGAAGCAGCTGGGTCTATTTTCTGATTAGTTTAAATGACTACAGCCCATAGTGAAGCCCAGTATTAATAATGCAAAGTACACAATAAAAATAAATCTTTATGTCAGTTTTATATCACTGATTCTAATAACTGAAGACTTTGTCTTGCTTTCAAGCTTTGCATATATGTCAAGCTGCCTGTTCAGAAGCAACACATGTTATTTTCACTTCATTTAACATTAGTGAGCAATGCACCTATTTTACAGGTGCTCACCTATTTATTTCATCCTGTAGCATAGTCAATACTGTCTGACAGAAAAGATGTACGTTTTTTTCCTTCCTTTTTTTTTGTGTAGCCCATGGAGTTGTGATGCACGTCACTGGACAAACAAAAGTCCTGCTGTGTCCTGGTATCTTCTGTTGTGAAAATTGTGCTCTTGTTTTATGTTAGTAGAGTATTCATCCTTATTGAGGTTTCAGAAGGTTTGTGGAAAAGTATATTCCCCTTCCAAGAAGAGCTGCAGAGCTTTTATGTGTTTTATAGCAAAACTTATTTAGGAGTATCGTAAGTTTCTGGAATCATGGCGTGAACAGAATAGCTGAGTTGGACAAACACTACAGAATATTATATGAATATTGGTTAAAATTTTATGTTAAGTTTGCATGTACAAGGAACTTTACACTCCACTCCTGCCAAGTGAGGGGCTCATCTATCTGCAATATTCCACCCATTAGAAAACCTTTTCCAATCCTAGGGATTTGTGACACAGTATTCAAATGAGCCCTCACCTTCTTTCCATGAAAATAGCTCAGAACTGGTGATATGAAAACTCATTTTCTTT
Source organism: Phainopepla nitens (assembly GCA_013400175.1). NCBI lineage: Eukaryota > Metazoa > Chordata > Aves > Passeriformes > Bombycillidae > Phainopepla > Phainopepla nitens. Next base: position 640,551 of record VXBQ01013133.1, on the reverse strand, counting down.
TACATAATTATAAAAATCAAGTTTGATGCTTGATATAAGCTTGTGCCTTTTATGGTATCCTTGTGAATATAATGACACCTTAAAGTCTAAAATGCAGTTTAATAATTGCTTGACACAAAAGTTGCTACTGGAGACAGAATAATAGTCTGATATGATTCCTACCTGACTTATTGAAAAGATAATCTCCTGGTGAATTCTATCAAACTGATGGAACCAGCAGAAAGAAGCTGGTTTTATCACATGCTTAATACACTTGTGCATTTGCCATGTCTTGTGCAGCACAGAAGAAATGAAGCTTTTGAGTTACTCCTACAAACACTTTCTGTGATGAATGCCTAAACATATCCCTACTGAGATATGTAAGCAGCATGGTTTTAAACTGACAGATCAAAGTATTCAAAGTTTGACATTTAGGCTTATAAAAATGCTACCATTTCTCTGAAATGATACAGAATGAACCTCCTACTAGTTTTAATAATATAAAGTAACAGTATTTTCCTATACTACTCATTCCTACAGCCACACAAGATGGATTTTCCCTGAAGAAAATAATCCTACATCCTGTAAAAGACCAGTTTTAACTTAAAGCCATTTTATTTTAGTTCATTGAGATAAGGGGAATATACTGTTCTTGTAAGACAATTCATAAGAGAGAGGGAACAAAGAATGAGATTGTAAATTAATAATAAGGTGCAAAACTGGGAGCAAAGAATCCAACCTCTCTTTTTAATGGGTTTAAGTTCCTTTTTGTTTTAAACTTATTTCTCAGGCAAGGCGAACCATTTCATGGCTTCATTAAATACTAAAAATAGAGCAGCCTGGTGTTCATGTATTTTTTAAAATGCTTATTATGAAAATAATAATATAAGTAAGTATTATAGAAACAAAAATGTAAGTAGCCAGTCTCCTTAGCTTTAATTCTGTTCTAGGCCAGGAAAGCTCTGAAGGCACTTTTGCTGTGTGGGTGATGCTGAAACTAGAGGCAGCATGATAAACCCTTCTTTTCCCCACAGGGAACAAATGAACCACCACCTTCCCTTCTCAAATGACATTTTCACCAATACACAAAACGCCAGTGGAGCCTCTATCAGGGATGAAACAATCATGTTAGGGAAACATTTATTGTGTTTTAAATTTCTATAATGCAAAAAATATGGAAAAACCACCATTAAGGGATCAGACTGCATAATGCTCAAATCACTTCATCCTAAAGCCTGCCTATTGCATTGACAGTAGAAGAAATAAGATTGTTACAATCCAAAAATTTTCCTCTTCTCTTTTGTTTGGATAAAACCAAGACAACACTGTCTTTACAAAAAGAGTACTAGAAAAGTCATCAGGTTTCTTCTCTCAACCCTCAACCTCTATCAACAAAGAAAAGTTGTTCTCTATTTGCTATAGCCCTGATTTAGGAAACCTTTTGTTTTCATGTATCTTTATTTTGACAAGTCAAAACTGACAGCATTAAAGTTATTTGCTTCCTAAATCAATTGACCTGCAACTTCTCATAAAGAAGCAGTGAAGCAGCCGTGGCACAGGCTGGGTAGAGACCTCTCTGAACACTGGCTTTGGAGCAGCCATTCTTCAGCTCCCAATTCTGAAACTGCCACACAGAAGAAAAATATACAAACTCCATTTGTCTATCAATATGTTCTCTGCAGGAAAAAATCCAAAACAAACAACAACAATCAACCCAAAACTAGAGCTATGAGTTATTCTTTGTCATTCACAACACTAAAATAAAAAAGAGTGATAAATGTAGTATTGAAAAAATTCCACTGGAGACCAGTGAAGGGAACGCTAATACTGTTTGTTTTTATGATGTATTCTCAGCATGTTGTTTCTTATGTCAAGAATTGAAGGTGGCACAGCAGTTGTTTATAAAGCTTCTAAGCCTTTGATGTGATGGATGTAAGAGTTTAGGAAGGCAACATGCTTTAATTCCACTAATGTGGAGTTTTAATTCAGCTCAATGAAGTGAAACCAGCTTTTCCTGATGCTGCCAACAGCTAAACTCCTAACTTAAATGAGTTTTTGCACTCCTGTGGGATTAATTAGAAGACCAGAGATAGCTTTTTTTTGGGCATTAATTTTATCTCAGCTACAAATGGTTTGATAATATCCAGTACTGACAGTTACTGACCCATATTAGAAGTGTCAAACTAACCAGACAGTCTCCCATCAGAGCCAAACAGGAAACTTCAGGGAATAGGACATTAAACCCTGCTATATTCAGATCACCCTCAGGTAACAAAGCCATACATGAGATGTAATGCTGTTTGCATGCACAGGCACTTGCAGTGAGGATTTTAGCAGCATAACTCAGTTTTTAAAATGGCATTGTACATCTATTGTACAAATAGCGTTGCTAGGCTAAACAGCTACTCATGGGAAAACAGAAAAGTAACAAAATGAAGGATTGGGCTGTCACTCTGCCTACAAATATATAGAATAAAGGCCACACTACATCTCTGTTGAGGTTCTCTGAGGTAATTTCACTTGCACAACTAAAGCAAAAAAGGTTGCTAACTTGCTCCCTGCCTGCCTCCCTTCCCCGGTGTTCACAAATAAGTGAGTAGCCACATTTTGTGACTTAAAGTAATTGAGTTATTGCAGCCCTAAACTAGCATCATTTAGCAATAAGAAAGAATGCAAGGTGGAGCTGTGATTCAGAGGAATGCTTCAGCTCCTGGAATAAAGCTAATTATCCACCTTCGTTAGCGGTGTGCCTAAGTCAGGTACCTGATCTTCAAAGTGGTGAAACATCCACTGACTTCAAATCTACTTCCTTATGGCTTAGGTAATTGCAGGAGATAATGATTAACCTTTAAAATATAAAAATCTTGCTTATTTGAGAGGATTTGTTCTTTCAGCTTGAGATACAGTATTTAAAACAGCAGAAGTGGTTTAGAATGATGTGGGGGGAACTGAAAATAATTAGGAATGCTGTTTAAAGGAATAGAGTGAAGAGGAGGTATTTTCAAAGCAGTTCCACGTGTAAAGTTCTCATGCAGGGTAAATACAGACTTAAAGTATTGTGAAGAACTCAGCATTGAGTAAATTAGGGATAGTGAATGAAAACTGTTAGAAGAAACCTAATCCAGTCCTAACTGATTATGTTCCTTGTTCATATCTTCATATTTTGGGCTAACCTTTGGGTTTTTAGAAGTGGGGTGCCTAAATCTCCACAGCATTCCAAGACTGTTACTATTACTGTTAAAAAAAAAAAAAAAAAGTAAGCTTAAGTCCTCCTACCAGCCTCAGTTATAATACTATGGTTGCTATTATTGCTATCATTATTATTTATGATACTGTAATGATTATGAGGAATTATAAAGCTCCTTCTGGGAGCTGAAATACTCCCTGATGAAGTTCATTTGAAAATTATACCAGCTGAGGACTGAGGTTTACATGGCAAAATATTTACAACAAGTGAAAAGCATAGAGGTATGTGGGAAAAAAAGGGATTAGAGTAGAAGAAGGAAAATCCAACACTTTCAGTTGCTTAAGCAGTATTGGATGGAAATTATCCATGAAAATAACACCTGATTTTGTCTCTAATTACAGCTGTGGAAGAGGACGTAATGCTATTTTCATTAATTTAAATATGAAATGTTTGTTTTGAAACTGCAGGAAACTTCCTGTGGCCTCCCAATTATCTACAGCTCGTGGTACCTGGTACCACACCCAATGCAATGGGGTTTGCAGTAACTCACTGAGAGGGCAGCTGTCACCCTCCTTCCTACTCTTTGGCATGATGCTTATGCACTTGCACATCACTAATGATTTTTACCATACATTCAAATGTTGTACCTCATTTCCTGTTACCATCACTCCTAATTCTCCCCAGCACTAGGGCTTTCAAAGCTGCAGGCTCAAGTTTTAATGAACTCACCACAATCACCCTGTGCCACTCAGGAAAAGCAGGTACAGAAATCAGGAGTGGAGCTGAGTCCAAAAGGAAGAGAAAGGTTGGAGGAAGGTGTTTTATGGTTTGGTTTCAGTTATTTATTATGGTTTTGGTTATTTCACCCTACCCTACTCTGATTTAATTGAATTACTTTCCCTGAGTTGTGCCTGCTTTGCCCGTGATGGAGATTGATCTCTCCCTGGAAAGCAAGAATACGTGCATACACAGAGTCTTTCACAGGGAGTACATAGCACAGTTGCCATCAGTAGCTGTTCTGCGGCAGCTGCAACACCCAGCACTCACCACTGTCCCATAAACCCCACTTCTGATGGATTTCTAGAGCTGTGCATTTCTTCCATAATGAAACACGTTATTGCACTCAAACCTTAGAAGGTCTCCATGCAAGTAACAACTAAAGTACGTGCATTGAACTTCCTTTGCAGTTTAAGCAAATGTCAAGACATTAGGAAGGACTTGAAGAAAGGGTCCACATTTAAGGAACTTGGGCAAAAACTTTGACAGAAATCAAGAGATAGCTAAGAAGTTTTAGGAAAATTCATAGAGGCACAATAGGAAGAATCATGTAAGATTTGCCATCCAAAAATAACAAATTGCACAGCAGACATGTATTTAGCAGTTGCATTGAGCGGGGGAAGGTGGAAGAGTAAAAAAAAAAAAAAAAATTGGGCAAGTTTTCCAGAAAGAAAACTGCTCCTATTGTCTAAAGGAAAAGCTCATCTATTCTATAGTTTGTGAATACATTAACAATTTTTCAGAATTTATGACTAGTAAATTATTCATAACGAAGGTAAGAGGCAGCAAGCCTTGAGTCTCAGAGAGTGTTAAGACCAGAATTTTTAGATTACTTAGTTTATCGTTGTCAATAGAACTGAATGAAGTGCATTTTTGTCAAAATAAAATTCTGTGGGAGGTACGGACTCAATAAGAGTATAAGAAAACAAATAGTTCAGCAGACACTTGAAAAATCTGGAAAACCTCACATTTTCATGTACTTTTTGACCACAGTCCACAGAAGTTTGTCTAAACTTGGGAATTCCACTTAAAAAGCTATTGAGAGCTCCCTTCAGGAATCAGAGACCCCTAATCCCAATCCAGGATCCAAAAAAAGGGAGTATAATGTGGTTTTAATAGAGAACTCTGTCAGAGCAATCTTGTCATTAACAGAATGAACTTTCTTTGCACTTAAGATGACACTTGAAAAATAATTCATAGGACTTTCATACTACATCTGCTTGTTTTTTAAAGGGTAGGGAAATCATAGATAAATAAGCCTAATGACAGACTTAAAATAACATCAACACAGTAAACTAATTTGCAAAGTTTCTATCCCTCTCCATCCAAAGAAAAACAAGCACATAAAATTCTTCTTATGCTGGAGCCATTGCACTAAATTGTACTCATTTAAGATAAAGTATATGGAAATTAAAGTGATTTAAAACAGCACTGAAAAACTGTCTGCTGGCAAACCATACCATGCCATTATTAAACATTTATATATATTATGAGATTCTGTATCATCATATTTGAATAATAAAAAAAATCCCACAGAAATTTAAGATAATATTGTACAAGACCAAGTTCATTTTCTCTGTGCTTACTAACCTTCATGTGTGCATTGCATTGAATTAAAAAGGAGTACATTCAGCTTCCCCAGAAGTGAGTCATTAAAATAAATAGGACTATCACAACAGAAAGAGCATTAATTTACAATTTATCAGAAAAGCACATTCCATATTGCAGTTACTCCTGATACTGTGTTTACTGCACCTGTGTGACACCTTCTGATAATGTTATCCCTCCTATCTGGATATACATTATCTCTGTGCAAGCTAGGAATATGGGTTGAATATGTCTTTTTTTAACAGAGCAGAGGTGAGTATGTAATCCTGCAGAAGTAGCTATTTAGTCTCACTTCCTCTGTCATTCAAAGCAGCCCAGCATGCAAGTGTGCAGGTGAAGCTATACCAAGCACAAAGCCAGTAATCCTAGAAAAATACACAAAGGGAAAAAAGCAAACGCAGAAATAACACAATGCACATAAACAACATTCCAACAGGAAAAAGACAAACAGCAGGGAATGGCAAATTGAAAATGCACAAGTATAAGGACTATATTGTCAAAATGAAAGATGAACAGTGAAGCAATTCAACAGTTTAAGTTCTTCTGCTTCTAATCTAACCTGTATGAACCATGATTTGTGAATAATTTTAATTTGATAGAAGTCTGACTTAGCATTTCATGGGAAACACTGAGTGTCTTATGCCAAGGGGTCTAACGATGAAGTATAAACTAAAACTAGACATGGAAAAAAATTAAACTCTATTAATTTTTTTTCATTCTGGGGTTACTCTCATTGGAAGTGTCAGGCATACCCATCTCCCAGAGAAGATGAATATTATCTTTTGCCTGGCTTTGATTATAGGCCCTAGATTGGATTAGATGAATGATGCTATATTATTTATTTATATGTTCCGTTATGTCAACTCTTATATTTATAAATTGACATACAAACCACCATTTCTATATCTTTAATATATCTTTATATATCTTTAATCTCTCTCTTAATTAGTTAAATATCTTTGAAGAGATATTTAACTAATTAAGAGAGACCTGTGAAAGGAATTTATGAAGAATTCGACTCTATGCCTGTGGTAGTCATTAAGGTGAATTGTTTAGTCACAAACTTAAGAGATAAATTATTTGAGTAAAACATTGGAAAGTGGTTTTAAAAGGTTTCCAAAATTAGCAAGCATGTATACATGACAGAGCTGATGCACAGTCGATTTGTGATCCTTCTGTGATCCTTCTGACTAATTTAACATCACTAAGATAAAATAGCATAAGTCCTGAACAAAAGACTGAGTTTCCCCTGCTAATCTTTACAAGTATTTCTTATAGGTTTAGGGATCATTCCTTATAATTACAACCTTCACATCAGTGAGCCAGCAAACCCAAGGCTCTTGGGTTATTTCAAGGTTACTTTAATATAAAGACACTGACATGCTTCTTCTACGCTCATGTTTCATTTCTTAAATAAAGAGTTTCATGTAGTAAGTCTCTCTTTGCTGCTACCAACTAATTTTTTCCCTCTGAACGTACTGCCGTGCTTGAGTTCACACACATTTTGGCCAGAACCAGTTGCACTGAGTCCACTGAGAAAACATCTGAATAACACACAGACAAGGATGCACAAGGAAACATGGATCAATCAATACAAATGGTCACAACTGGATTTATACAAACAACTCATCTAACTTTAACTACCACTAAAATCAGAATTCCATTATTTTTAGAACTGTAAAAAAAAAAAAAGCTATTTTGTAACATGAGTATCTTGCCTTCATATTTATCCTGTGCACATGAACTAACCTACCATTGCAGCATTTTGCTTCAGCTCTCTACGTGTTATTTTTGAAAAGAAAGCAGTTCTGCTTTCTGAAATAAGTACCTGAGTGCAAATAAGTACCTGAAATCAATGAACACTTCACATAAATATGGATTGCTTAGATAATAGAAAAAAATTATGGAGGATAAGCGCATGCATTGGATGGTCATCCGTATTTTCAAATCTTGGATTCCCAAGATTGGCAGGAAATTCCAGGGAAATAGGTTCTTGTGTTTAGATTTCCTTTGATACACTACTTTATTCCAAGTTACACCTCTCTTCCAACATACCAGGGAAGTCTACTATCATAGAAAATGCCTGTTCAAATTATCATATTTTTTAACCAGTGGAATTCTCCAAATACAAATGGATAAATACACATTAAGAAAACCAAGGAAGGTTCTGTTACTCATTACTTCTGGATACAAAAATGAGATCTTTTGTACACAAGTTAAGTGGAATGGTTTCATTCCTGTCTTATTCTTCCGGGTCAAAGACAGGCTTGGATACATTCTACACCTTTGAAGCATCTAAATTAATTTAAACTTCTATCTTATTATTAAACCTATGATAACAACTGTAGCTGCAGAATCCTTTTATATATAAACCCGAGATTGCTACACCTCAATATCAAACAAAAACTCTTCCCTATAAATGTGGATGCAGAATGTGTAAATTAACACTGGAAAAGAGTAATTATTTCAATTTATGTATCTTGCTGATGGCAAACCAGATCTGTTTCTTACAGTAAATGTTATGATATGCACACCTCCAATTGATAATAGAGGTAAAACTGTCAAGATTTTAGAAATGAAAATGCAATGTAATTTCTTCCCACATCACCCTTCATCTTATTCTCTACACAGAAATTGGTCTAAGCCTTAAGTGATGAAATGCTAATATAATTTAAAATGAATTTTTAGGACCTTTTAAAATTCATCTTGGTTTTCTTGTTAGAAATAAGAAGGGCCTTTACAACACTACCAATTTCCTAGATATTTTTAACATATATTCATAGACTGGTTTAATCAGTCTATGAATCAACAATTCCAAGTTAAATGGTAGCTTCCACCTTTTTTCCACTGATTGATTTTATAACTCAAATGAAGCTCTGTCAAATTTTGAAAAAGAGAATTACACTGATTTAAATTCATATGTACACTAGTGAAATTTGAAGTTGCACAAGGTACTCTTGATTTGTACTCTTTGTTCGCCATTCCTTTTGGCAAGCAAGTCTGAAAACTTCCTAGCCTCACTGAGGATTTCTGTTAGGACCTTAGTAAAGCTATTTACTCTCTCCATTTGCCATCTCCTTGTCTCTAAGAAAACAAAGATAAATGACACGTTCAGACTCTTACAGGGATTGGAATAATATTAAGGTAGACAAGATGAAAGCTGTCTGCAAGCTGAAGAAATCATGTAATTTTCCAAGCTGCGTCAATATTGCATTTCTGTTAATTGAAACTAATTAAAATGATTTCTTTCATTTTAAAGTGGTAATGCAAGAATAGCAGAACTGGAAAATTTAAACATGACAACATGAAAGAAATTAAAGAAACCCAGCGTGAAAAAATACCAGCAAAAAAATATATCTTTTACTGAAGAGCATATTTACATCAGTTTTATAAAAATCCCCTTTCTTATTAAGTAGTGACTACTTAGAACCACAACTTTATATTGCAACATTGCATTTTAAAGTTTATTGATAAACAACAGTCCATGCTGCTTTATTTAAGTCAACAGCAAATAGATTCACCATTCCAATCATTTAGGAATTTGCCATGTGATGCTACTCTTTAAGAATGATATACAGTAGTACATTTAAATAGAGGCTTTTTGAGAAATAGTTGCTGTGATGCTACAAAAACTGATATCATGTGGTGTGGCAGTCAGCCTTGACATGAAAACTGCTTATAGTATTATGCTGCCGTGTTATTCTTGGTTTAACTCTAACAAAGTCATGTAGTTCTCCTGTGTTTGCTGAGATATAATTTGGTTTTGGTATTGCAATGATCATCCTTTTCAGACATCTGCTGCCTAATCCCACTTTTGTCAAAACACAAAACTCTGCTCTTCTTCCAATTAATTCAAATAACTATGGTATCATACAAAAAAAAAAAAAAAAAGAAATGAAAACTAAGGAAAAGGAATCAGTTGAACATGATTCCTGTATTCTTACAATTGTCAGAATGGTCTGAATCTTAGATATTTTTCTCCAAAGAACAATCTGAGTACCCTAGCTGAAAGACCTGTTTCTGTAATCCATGGCATACCAATGTGAATGCTAATTGTTGAGTAATGGCTACAAGAAGTATCTGGGAAACCAGGCAAAATCCATTAGGAAAAACGCACTCAAATTTACATCAGGAGTGAACTTCCTCTATTTGCATATTTCCCTTTCTAAACCCTGTGGACATACCAAGCAGGAGAAGTTTCATTTGAGCCTCAATATTCTGAGCAGCACCTATGATTCCAAAGACAGTCATGAATTCATCATTTACTTCAGATGTCTTTGTAACACAAGAATTCTTAATACACTTTGACTGAAGTAGGATAATAAATGAAATGGTTGTAAAGGTTTGATATGAAAAATGAACAACCTTCACTCATACTGCTGAATCTGAAATGTCAAAATTGAATTCTCTTCTGCATGGTGCAATGACAGCACTACGTGAGTTTGTACCCTAACCAAACCTGTATGACTTCTGCTTCCAACACAGCCTGTACAGCCATGCTCTTACCACAGATACTACAGAAGTCCTCCTACCTGCAGCTCTTAGTCACTGTACCTCGAGTAGGCTCAGGGCTGTGATTATAGTTTACGCAGTCTCCATCAGATCAGTAGCTGAACTGTCTACACGTTGCTGATTATACCCCAGTCAGCTATTAATCAGTGTGGGCATTTATTTGAAGCAGGTTATTCTGCTTCATCAGCTAACCCGCCCTGGCTGGAACCAGCTCGGGACTTCAGTGCTGCACCAGGCTGCACAGGGGCACGGTGCTAGCAGTGAGTAGTAGCAAGTGGTATTTGGCTCCCCTGCTGTGTACTCCACCCATGTGGGCTTCCGTGCAGCTCAGGTGCACATCCTAACGTGCTTTCTTTCTACACTACGATGGCTTCACTCTGCTGTTTAGGAAAGCTTGATTGCACATACAGTCATTGCTATTTAGAACTCAGCTGTTAGAGTTATATTCTTTTCCCTTCTTCCCAGTTCATAAGTGTAGTGATTTCAAAATCATAAAAGCAAGAACTACAATGATCCTCAAAAGAAAAAGCAAACAACTCCAATTATCTGTGAAACGATTCATTTTCTGCATGGAGTATGGAAATATTCTGGAAAAAGTCATTGTCTGTGCATCTCCCTGGGGACTGTAAAGTTTCTCTTCCTGTATTTCCTTAACAATATAGAAATTTTAATTTTGAAAGTCAAACTTAAAGTTCCTCTTCCCTTTGTCAGCTAAAAAATGTATTTTAATATCCTGTCACTTTCACTGACCTTGCTTTTTCAGCAGTAACAGTAGTAGTTTTATGCACTATAAGCATTATTAAAAAAACCCAGATAAAGCAGTTGCTTCTGGTGGTGTTCTTTAAAAATGAAATAAAAGCCCTTTAAAGAATGAATTCTTTTAAATCCCAAAACATTAACAAATTCTACACACAAATTTACAAAGACAACTTGGCTAAATTTAGGTTCAACCCAGAAAGGTCAGTTGCATAACTAGACCTTTACAAAATTCAGGGATATTTGACTTGTAACTCTTTCTGCATACCTAATGCATGTTTGGTTTTGGTTTTTTTTTTTTTTTCCTTTCTTTCCTGGCAGAAGAGAAAAGCTCTTCCCAGTGACTTCATATTGATATGGCAGCTTATAATCACCATGGCTTATGATGAACTCCTATGTCAATGTGTTCTACTACTGCAAACTGGCACTGAGTATCTCTGCATGTGTGCATATTGTTTATCAAGGGCAGTTTCTTTCCTGGCCTTTTCAATGTTTCCTACCAAAACAAGCTTAGGATTTGGCATTTCCCCTGTACTTATGTGTAATAAATAAGCATCTGTCTTTCTGCTCCCCCTTTCCTCTGTTCCCTGCCCCTGTCCACCCCTTACTACTTCTCAAATTAATACACTTAAGAAACTATGTTGAAGTACAGTAACTGTGTAACTTACACTGCCAAAAATTTTAACTCTGAATCTCCCCTCTTCTCTTTTTCAGTTTCAAAACAAGGTTTCAGTATTTTCAAACTGCCAAGGGTTTTGGTTCAGGTGCCAAGGTCCTCCACAGACAGTAATAAGAAAAGGACCCTCTCTTTTGGAACTATTGATACTCAGTAAATTCAGAATAGCTTTCATTTGTTGTGTTGGTTTTTTAAAACTACATTTGGGGAAAATTCTGGATGCAAGTATCAAGACAGCAGTGGTAGGTGAGCTCTACAACCTCAGAGTTGCACAGTAGGTGTCTGAACAGCCCCCAGTCAAGAACCAATGTTCTTAAACATTTCTGTCTTCCTTCATAGCACGACTTTGTTATTTCCTACAGACACACACTTTCAGAATACTGAACTAACATGAAAAAATTACAGTGCAAATTTGTCAAAGAAGCTATGGAGTTGGAAGAGAAACTGACTGAAAACAGACACAACCCTAGTCTGCTGGGATAACATAAATTATCCTTCCAAGTCTGAATGCATATTCTGAACTGAAATGAAATCTACAACAGTAATTTTTAAGATTTGAATATCTAGATCTCACTTGAGGTGATATTAGAAGACAACAAAATAAAAAAGCAACAAACCAAATAATTTTAAAGTAATCACAAGTTAATTTTGGTGGTCAAAAACATAGCACCTCAAACCACCCAAATCCCACAGTGATAACTTTAAAATATTCTTTGTGAAGGACTGAGTTACTGTTTCTCACACCAGACAGGAAAGTGAGAAAATACTGAGATGAATGAACTGAAGTGAAATAGATTTAATTAGGAAATTAAAGGGGGCTGGTAAAGGGCTCTAGCAAGTATATGCTCGGGCTCCTTTCTGTTTCAAAGGTGAAGGAAAATTCAATAACCAAACTGAGATACGGAGCAAAATTGTCATGGTTTGCAAAGCAAGTGCATGCCAAACCATGGAATTTAAATGGATAATCTTGCCTATAGATCTTTGGCTTTTATTTAACTGACTCAAATTTCACTTTTTGAATGTAATTTAGGTATTTCCAAATCTGGGTCTTACTAGAAGTCAGCTGGACTTTAACTCATGAGATTATATGAAAGCCTATCTTTCATTTCATTTTATGACAGTTAATTCTCTCACAATTTAGATTTATTCACATCAAAATGGATTTAAATCAATAAGAAGTTCAGCAATCCTCTCTGTACCAAAATCAAAGTTTAACCTAAAATAAGGATGGTAATTATTCAGATGGCATTTAAAAACAACTTGCTAACTGTAGCACATGTACAAAAATGTACTATATAGGTAAAGGGGAGTTTATTTTTCCACAATTTCTTGTTTTCTTCTCTGCTGTTTTCCCCATTTTTATAAACTCTTTTCTAGTATTTGTGTTGTCAGACTGAATCAGGGAATAACGCACAACAACTCCCCAAAGTTATGTTGAGACTTTCAGTCCAGCTCAAATTTAAACAAGCACCTTAAAGTTTTGGGTGTTACAGTTTCCATTCCTTGTATCACTCTGAAGTTTCTGCAGATGGTTCCAGTTATATAGTCAATATTTTCAAAGAGCAACAAATGCTTTTTTTTGAAACAGAAAATGTAAAGAGTACTGATCAATAACTATTTCTGCAGCAACATGAGAAATAAACAATAGATTTCATCACATTTCTCTTAATGATGGTTGCGTGGCCTTTGAAACAAAGAAATGGCAGAAAGTGTGACCTCAGTGTTTCAACCTTTGGTTACTAAAATCAATTTTCCCTTTATAATAGGAAATAATTATTATCCTTTTAGATACATAAAGGTACTTGTATGTTGTGATAGTGTGAAAAAATAGGAAAGGAAAACAAAATCATGTAGAAATTTTAGCCCTGGACTCAGGATATGAATCCCATCACATCCAGAATTTTCTTAAAGTTAATATTTTTCTGCTTCTGGCTATTCCATTAATTAGTATTTTATATTTTTTGGACTGAAGATGTAAAGTGAAATCACCAACTACAAGAGAGGAGGATCCAATTTAAACAGCTCATTCAGTTTTGCAACACATCCTATAACACTGCCCTCCAATAGGCTTGCAGTATCATTGGCCTAGCACAGACTCAGAGACTGCTTCCTCCTGATTTCTGCATCACAAACATGCTTTTAGATATATCCTGGGGTAAAGTAGGACCTTATTTGACTTGACAAAATGAACAGAACTGGACATATTTAAAAGTGTCTACATATAGAGTTTATTTCAACAAAAATAAAAGTAAATAGAACACAAGCTGAGGGCCTGAGCCACCACTACATTATTCCACTGGGATAATTGTAGTGCAAAACAAAACTAGTGCAGGGCTGAGGGAAGGGCCATTATTACTGTTATGATTCTCTCACATTTTCCTGACAAACTACACTGCTGTAACGAGAAGTCCTACCTGTGTTCCACGACGCCTTATACTAATGATCCCTCCTTTTCTATGCAGCACAGAAAATCTTGTATATCTCCACCTGCTGGAAATATCTTTTAACCCCAAGGGCTCCTGGGGGTGTCTGTAGACATGTGTCACCCATTTCCCAATTGGGCAAAATGGAAAGAAAATTTTAATTTTCCAAGGTCATGAAACCTGTCAGTGGCATAGGCAAATTTCTCAGTTCCCAGCTCTTTGATCTGACCAGAAAGCTTTCCTGCTCTTTTCTGTGCAGTTACAACTCTGGAAACTATTCTTCTCCCAACAGGCACAGCATAGGGAGCCATACCACAGCTTTATTTACCATGTCTCCACAGTAATATTCAATTTCTAAGCTCAAAGAATTCTCTTGTGAGGTAAAAAAAGTAATTTGTTCGCCAGGTTAAATTTATTCTTGGTTTCTTGGTTTTTCTGATGAGCCAAAACTCTAGCTATTACTGTAACAGACGCAGTGATGATTTTTATAATGTAGAAACTTGTCTACAGGAATGAAACTGAAATCTCCAAACCCATTTTTCACAATGGCCTTTAGACAGTTGTCAGGTAATAATTGTCACCGTGGACAAAGTTTGAATTTAGTGAATGGCTCCAGAAGCTTGTTACTGCAACACTCCTTAGCAGAGTGACATTTTCTGACACATTTTTGTCATTTATTCTGAATGTACTTGAACCCGATAGGGAACCAATATATGGGTTTAAATGTCCCCCAACACTCAGAAGAATTTGAACATTGTGTTTGGAGTTTTAGTGCTCTGTCATTTTGGAAGGACTATTTCAAGGTGGTTTTCAGAGCAGAATGAGATGTTTGAGAGGCTGCTTATGTATATGGAGAAGAGTAAGACATCTCACAGAACTGACCATTTCAAACAAGAAAGATGTTGTGTGAACTTGGTTAGGAACTGACTGGGTTTTCATGAGATATTTTCATGCCACGTACTCAGGCAGTAAGTGCTGTAGCCAGCATTAGAGGTGAATGGCAGCGTCTGAGGCAGACATCAGGCACAACTTCAGTTTGGAGGGTCATGGTCCACCACAAGCTCCCCAGGCCTGGTGACTGAATGCCCTGGCCAAAATACTTGGCACAAATCCATTAAAAATAGCCTGATACTTGTCTAGTCTCCTGGTTCCAGTCTTCACAATTAATTAAAAAAAAAAAAAAAGCCACATAGAAATTGACTTTTGATACTTTGGGAACATTTTCTGTGACTTACTTAGAGACTGAGACTCAGAACTTGCTGACAGGCATGGAAAGGAAGGAGACATCTTTCCTTTGTTCACAGATGTCTCTCTGTAGCTCTGCTTGTAATCAAAACAGCAGGAAAATTTTAATACTAGTGATTTAAAGACGTTTTCTTACTGAGAACTGTTGCTTTTTTTTCTTCTGTAAAGACACAGTAAAGAAAATACTGCTACTTAACTGAACTGAATTAATATTTCTGTTCATTTTATGAGCTAAGAATATACAGTTTAATTTTCATGAGTGCAGACTGTGAACAAAAGGAGATCTGTAGCACAAGAAAGCCCATTATCTCTGAAAATCAAACCATATTAAAAAATACGAAATGTTTCCCAAATGACAGAGCAGAACAAATACCTTAATTTTTCTCTTTTTAAAATTTTATTCTAGTCGGGTTAACGATAATAGTTATTGTTCTTAATATAACTGAGAAGATTATTTTACTGACAAAGCAAAGCAAATAGAATTAAGTGACTTGCTCAGCTGAAGAAAATTAGTCAGCAGCACAACTGCAAATAAAGCCCAGCAGCTCTAACCTGAAGCACCGCATCTTAACCTGAAACACTTGTGCAACTTTACATAATTAAACACTTGAACTGTAGAGGTTTTATGCCTTCACGGGTTAAGATTCTCCTGCAAGCATCTCTCTAAGTTTTTGAAATTGCATCTTCCTAGCAATTTTAATTAATAGCATCCAAAATAGAAGACTCCTCATTAAAAAAATGAAAGCACGTAAGTGAGTTTGTAGGAATGTTTGTGCTTATTAAGGTCAGAGATTCACACACACAAAATAGCATGAGAGCTGAGATTGAAAGGCAGCATCATTTTTCTTTCATTAACCCTAACAGTTATATGACTGGATCATTTACTTGAAGAGAACACTTCAGTCAGGATTAAACAGAAATTATAGGAAATTGTTCCAGTTAAGACTTTCTAATTTGTTAATTGAAGGTGATAAAGAAAATCCACAATTAACTCCTATCATTTTCAAAAGATCCTTAAATAATTCAAAGGCCTCAGAAGGCTGACTCACAAATAGGGACAATCTACATTGAACACTGCATTTAAGTTGTAGACAGTTAATCCACACAGTTTATGCTAATTTATAACTATAAAATATTGCATATCTGAAGGTGTTTTCAGAAGCAGCATAACCCTGTCAAGCATAACATGCATGTAGTTGTATACATCTGGGCTGCATTCTGCCACCCACTGTGATGTGTGCTCCTGCAAGTGAGTCAAGTTCTCCAGACTTATTTTTAGAGAGGTCTAGGAGTTAAAGTGCTTGAATTGCTAAAGATGTTGCCCAGGGAGTGAAGGCTACAGTACTTACATAGCTGATTCTCACTGAAATCAACAACAAGAAGATGCTTCAATTCCCATCAGTATGAACATCAGCACCCGAGCCAACCGTTCTGATGACCAGATTAATCTCAAATTGCTTAGGGGTTGCTGTGGGCTCTGTGCCTCTGAATGCCTAAATTTCTGTATAAGTATGCCTTAAAAATGACTTCTCAAAAAAAAAGGCCCCACAGTATTAACTTTTTAAAATGCCACTTTATGATTTTAGGGAGCTACTTCACTAAGGATTGTTTTAACCAGGTATCTTATATTTTCAAAAGATGGGAGGTTTTTTTTTTGTGACTATAAGGTTAGTTTGTTTTAATTGACACTGAATAAGCTGAACCTCAGTACTGTCAATTTTTATGTTCAAAAATCCACAGAAAGAACTGTGTATTTATTCCTCTCCACTGTCTTTAAGCACTGTTTTTTAGTAGCAGTACTTCATTATATATAAACTTGGTGTCTGTGGTTGGACTGTGTAAAATGCAGATCAGTTCAGAAGCTGATCTGAAGGTGTTAAAATAAGAAGCACAAATCTGCTCCAATTCTTATTTTAAATATTTGAGTGTTTACATCCATTTGACCCAAACAGACTATTTTCCCATTTTGTTATTAGTATATAAAATTTCTACAATTTCTACCAAAAAAAAAAAGGCAAACAGAACTAAACAGTGGAAGTTATTTTTTAAAATTTACTTAATTTACCTTTAGGCTCAAGAAAGGTGGTTGTGTTTATGTGGGGCAAATTGAAGACTCAATTTCATAATATCATTGCTATTTTAGTACTTGTTTGATAGGCTCTATTTTCAGGTTGCCAGGCATTTGAAAAACACAAACTACAGTGAGATGTGTTTTGGGAGGTATAATTCCCATATTAAACACATGGGATTGAACAGGGGACGACGAGTACTCCTGTACAGTGTGAATTTCAATAAAGATGGCAAGAGCCTCCCTGGAAGGCAGCCACACACAAGTTCAGTTATATGCATCACTTTGACAATAAGCTCGCTCCCAGCAGGTTACTGGGAAAGAAAAGGCTGTGCAGATATTAATAATGAGAGAGTGACTACCAGAGAGACTCACCACTCACACCTCTGAGTGCAACTACCTTGACTTGCTCCCAGGGTATGTGGAAGTGATCAGCATCTCCTCAGTGGCCTTCATGGCCTCTGGAGGGGTCCCAGGGATCCCTAAAACTGTGTGGGGGACCACAGGCTGTAGTGCTGAGGGCAGACATGCACCAGGCTGGCTGCAGAGACCACAGCAGTGTGGTGACCCTTCTGTGCCACCAGGGAGGCTGTGGGGACTCAGCCACACACTGGAAGCAGCATCATGCATCATTAAGATTTTGGAATCACAAACTCCTTACCCATATGCCTGCATCCATTTCAGCACACTTTTATTCCTGTGGCTCCTAAGAGTTACACAATGCTCAGTTACGCTCAAATACCAGTGTAAACGGCATACTGTTTTCTGCAACACTCTGCTCTAGAGCCTTGTGCCAACGTTAGCTTCTCTCCCTAATCCCCATCTCAAATAAAGTAGAGGTGGCACTAAAAACTGCTGTCATTAAACTGATTCATCAAATATCTTGAAATGAAACCCAACCATTAGCTCCTTCTCTACATATACTCAAAAAAAAAAAAAAAAGCAATCACTTGATAAGAGACTTGCAAAAAATAGCAAATACCTATTGAATAAATACAAAAAATAAAAGCAACAATTTCAGGGCAGTCCTTTACCAAAAAGTATACTGGCAACCAGAGGGCCAGAAAGATTTCAGTGAAAACAAGAAAGTGAATTCTGGGAAAAACCAAAGCATTTTTTCAAGCATGTCTTTGAAGAGGTGAATGCAATGAAGTTCTCGGTGCAAAGCCTAGGAGCATTTTGTGCTACACAGTGCTGAAATAAAGTCTCATGTTTGTAGAAAGAGGGTAATGTCCATGAGCTGTGATTTCCTTTCACTGCCAATAATCTTCCTTTTGTAGACATAATAGTCAATAGTGACAGGAGCCAGAACATGAATACTCCACATCCATTCCCCCATGGTTCTCTCAAAGGAAAACTTACTACTCCAAAATTCTCTCCCTACTCCTGCCTTCCATGGTACAGATTTTCAGCTGTTGCACACTGACATAGCCCTCTTAATATCAATTCATATGAACCAATAACTCAATCGAAAAACTAATCACACTTATCCTAAAATGGAAGCACATTGTTCTAGACCTTCAAATCTCCCAGGAGTTGACAGGCTACCATAAAAGCAAGGGTTATAAACTTGAATTTATTATAGACAAATAAAGCTTTGCCCTATGAATTCTGTGCCTATTAAGTTAATGAGCCTTGACAAAACAATCATCTGAAGAGCAGCTGACAAATTATCTGGAGCAGCAATTTGAAAGGCGTTGGCTGGCTTACAAACATTTCAGTTGGGAGAATATGGCATCATGTTCCTCTTCCTCTGGAAGAGTTATTTGTCAAAATGAATTTCTTGCAGATCAACAGTAGATTCCCAGTATAGAAACACTAAGATACAGCAGTAACTTAATAACTAAAGCAAGTAAATAATCCCTGCCATTTCCTCCCTAGACTTGAGGCTTACAAATGCTGATACAGAACTCCTTCTAGGAAGTCTACATGAAGAAAACAAGATACAATTTTATTTCTGACTGAAGCTCATTGAAGTGTTTAATGTGGAGGAAACGAGCTTTGAGACATTCAGGTGAGTAGAGGGGAACCTTTCAAAAAATACCTGATCAGTGTTTGGAATATTTTTTTTTTTAAATGTAACTTCCAATAGAGATGGTGGTATCACAGCTGTGGATTTAAACCAGGGAATTTTTCGGGATTAATTCTTCACAATTTTCAACACAATACAGCCCTGAAACACATTGCCTTTGGGAAATTTGGGGCTGTGTACATTAAATACTCTTGCAAGAACAGCCACTTGCATTAGGGCAAAAATGAGATCAGTACTTTTCTAAAATCTGTTCTCCAGCTGTGAATACTGAGTCCATTTGGAAACTGAATCATGATCCGTTGTAAAGCTGTCACTTTCCTCACCAAAGGCATTTGCTGAAATATTATTTCAAATGTCTTCCTCCATGCTCAACTATTCAGAGTCCTGTGGAAAAGATGACAGTACTGAGAACATGGAAAACTGTCATATTTTCCATCTGAATGTTATTTCACAGTGTGAAGGAAGTACAAATTATAGTAATCAGTTGCCTCTGCAACAGCATGTAGCAGAGTATAGCGCAGAGCGTTCAACCATGAGTTGTGCCTTTCTCATATTTTATGTTCTTTTTGCAGTTTTTGTTGGACTGTTGATTTAAACAAACTGATTAAATATATAGAGACTAGGGCTCTTTATTACATCAAAGTAGAATGAAGATAAATGAAACCTTGCTCTTAAAGAGAACTGTTAACTCACACTCAGTAGAATAATACCCAGCTTTCCAAGTTCTGACGTCAGGCCATCAAATATCTGATGACCAAGTATTCAATCAATCAATCATAAAGCAAAGGAATGTATGGAATTATACATTCAGGTGCCAAAATGGCCTAGTTATATGAGCCCTCCAGAGCTCTACCGATTATTGACTTCTAAGTATGTAGTTGCAGGAAGCAGCCTTAATATAATCTTTTTCCCCAACCTCTCTCCATAGCAGTCATGTCTACAGAGATCAACCATTTAGCAATGAATTACCCCTCTCTGTGGTTAGCAAGGCACTCAGCTCCATGGCCCCAACGTCCCCTAGAATCTACTCACTCAGCTTTCTAGTTCAAGTTGGAACCTTTCTTTCTAAGGGGATCACTGTAAGAGTGTTTCTAGTATGAACTCTTCCATTGTCTCATTCTAAAACCTCAGAAGCACTGTCATGCACAGACAAATTACTCATATTTTAACTTTACCTAAAGGACCAGAGTAATTTTACTACTTTTTGCCCTCTTATGCAATTTAAGGCAACATTAGCAGGGAAATTAAAATACTGTGGGTAGCTCTGTTAGTGCCTGGTACCCTTGTGCAGATATTTACACCTTTCTAAAACACTGCACTAATCACTGTGTTTCACTCGAACTGAGCTGAACAGCTTGACTAATCACTTTGGTTAAGCATCTTTTTACAAATTCTAGGAGCTACACAGTTTTCATTCTAATAAACTGACATCTTCTGCATGGTTTCTCACATCTGTAACATTCTTTGCTAGTATTTGTCTTCTTGCTTTTTTAATGGAGCTTTCTATTTCATAGCATTGCAGTGCCTTTCACAGCTGTCCTCCCAGTCCCTGGGATTTCCTTCCTTGTAAGTGTATCTTACATTAATTTACCATTTTACTTTCCACTTACACACTTCTGCTCTTCTCTTCCCATATTATTCTTTGCTTTGAAAAACGTTTTCTGTAGAAAATGTCTATGATCAAAGTTCCAAACATAATTATTTTTTTTTCTATTCTGGAATATAAAAGATGATAGAATTTTTCCTAAAAAGGGAAGCACTCCAGATTTGTTTGCAAATGGTTTAATAGTATTCTTATAGTCTATAGAAGAATAGCTGGGTTATACTAGCCGTTTTGGATAGTCTGGTTTCCTTCATTAAATATTTATCAGGAGGCAATCACTGACAATGTTTTACAGAAAGAGTTTCCTTTTTTGCAGTTACGGAAATGTTCATCATTTTTCCGAACTGTCCTCTCAGAGCACATCTAGTCTAGGGAATGCTAAATTTTAGATGCATTCTTAACCATGATTTGGTGAGGGAGGTGATTATTTTTTGCTCTATTTCTTCTGAATGGCTTAGGCAGCTGTCCTATAAATCAAACGATGCTCAGTGAACTAAGTATGCACAACAAAGGAATAAAGTGACTGAATCAAAACAAATTACTACAGCTTTCAGTGAAGTCTTGGTCACTTTCCATACTCAAAGAGAAACAAACACTGAATTCAGTTGCAAAATGTGGTACATATTATGTAACCTATTTTAGCGCACCATTCCAAAGGATCAAAACATTGCCTGGGTTCATCACTGGATTTTGGATGACCAAAATTATATACCACGGCAGCATGTATCTCCCAGTGGTGCAGATATGAAAGCATGGTTAAAAATAAGCACAAGCTATAGAAAAAGAAGATCTGTGGTGAAGATGCAAACTATGAGATAAATCCAGTGATGTTCATGCACTCTAACAAAGGAGGTGAGGAAGAAGCGCATGCAGTACCTGGTGATCTCAGAGTCAGGGAGCAGGCCTACGTGGTAGTGGGGGTAGGGAGCTGAAAGAAGGAAGCTTTTGTCACACTCGACAGGGGAATAGTGCCTAGGAGAAGGTGGTTTATCACACAGTTTGTTCACAGTGCTGTAAACAGGTTCAGGAGGCCTGGTGATACAGAGACAAGAGTAAAAGATCAGGTGCATATTAGTTGCTGAGAATATAGAGAAAACACAGCAATCATTTTAAAAGCATGCATAGCAAATCTGTCAAAACCTTTTCAGTGGGGTTTTTCCAATGAGTAAAGTGTGCTGTTAAAGGAATTGTTAGAGTTTGATAACAGTAGTATGGCATTCAAGTAGCTGCATATAAAGATTACACAATAAAAGTGGACCATAAAACTGCCCTATGGGAAGTGTGGCACTGAAAGGGAGTATCTTATCTCTGAAATGGAGAAAGTGAGGCATTTTCCCCCATACTCTTTCTTTTTTTTTTTTAATCTAACATCTACACAGCTTTGTGTGACCTTAATTTTGAGTACAGCATAGAAGAAAATATGTTTGTTATCTGAAAAATAAGTATTTTTTACACATTAATTTATAATATAGATGAAGTACACACTACTTGTTAATACAACATACTCCTGTCCCAGCAAGCTGGTACTTTACAAGTAGAGCTGTTGTCAAATTGACCCATATCCTAGAATAGCACTGATGGTAAAAAAAAAAATGTGAGCACTTCATCTCATTGGCAGGCAATTCATTGCGTTTCAAGAGTTCTTTGCACCCTTTCCAGATTCAGCCTTCAAAACCTGATTATGCAGACCACATCTGAAAAAGTTAACCTCACTGCCAAGGCTACCGCAATCGCGCTTGCAATGCTGCTCCAAGTTGCAAACAGCAGCCTGTCAAGTTAGATACAAAGAGTAAGATCTTAAAACTAAAATTTCTGTCCTGCTGCCTAGAGCCACCTGCCCAGGGAGGCAATACTTACCACAGCCCTCCCAGGTGCCATCTGGGAGAGGGGAGAGAGGAATGCAGCCTTTAGCGCCAACCAGCCAGGGATCCATGGGAGGCGAACAGCGAGCAGTTTGCAAAACAAACCAGCACCACATCCACAGTAAATCTCCCACCTTGGAACTTCCCTGTCCTGGCCCCAGGACACACCTTGGGGACCACTGGCACTGTGAAATTTGACCCATTGTTTCCTGACATTTCTGCTCTAAAGAGGGCCAAGGATCAATTGCTATCATATCCACACTTCTGCCAGAAGATGCATGGTATGACTCTGCCTTTCATCACTGTCATACAACATTAGCTAGATGGAAATCTTTTTTCAGAAGCCTGAAAATATCAAAAGGCCAAGAAGTTAATGAACTTATTTTGTTCTTCTGGCTACACTGTGCTTCACATGGGTGTGGGTTTTGCTGCATCTTTCACAGGTACCAGAATTTATTATAGTCATGGATATGCTGGCAGATACACAGAACCTAATTTCCTTTGTTAGCTTCTGGCTTTGTCCTTTGGGGGAAAAGGAGTAGCTGCTTTACTTAAATATTGGTCTTACTCAATGTTAATAACATTATTCATAGCAATCTGCCACATAATTTGAGAACTCTCTCTGCCTGAATTTCCCAGGGAAAACTTTACTGTTAAAAAACTGGAAATTTAAGATTACCAAATAGCAAAATAGCAAAGCTGTCACTGATTTGGTTATAAAGTATTGTGTCAAGCACTTAGTAAAATCTCTTTAAAAATTTTAAAGGTAGTAATCATTTTCTATCAGTACATTTCACTTGTTTCAGAGGGCTGGATTTAATTTGTTTACTAAATCAATTGTTGCTTTCAATTTAAAAAAAAAAAAAAGGCAGATAGAAACTATTCTATTTCACTTTTGTCCAATACTGCCTTTTATTCCCTTAGAAACCACTTTTGCTTTTTGGCAATACAGGAAAGAACAAGTATAAATATCAAATATAAATGATACCTACTAAGAAAACTGAAGAAATACTGCCCCAGTACAGGAAGATGAATAAAAACTGTAGATTCCTCCATGGCTTAAAACACTAACCAGTCCATAAAAAAAATTTTTAGTTTCCTTTATACAAGTTGTCGTCTGCAACTCTGAGAAGACATCAGAGTGTTGCTACCCCTTGGATATACTGTGAATGCTCAAACTACACTGAGCCATCAGTCAGTGACCATCCAACCTCATGCTGAGATACAAATCATGCCACAGAGATGGGTAGATATGAGGAATTTCTTTGTTAATTGACAGTTACAAGCTGCCTACAAAAGCAAAATGAAGTTAAACATCCAGCAATCTACCTAGATATTGACACCAAATCAAGCCTTCAAGCATAAACACAGAGTTTTAACACATCATCTTAGGAGGACCAGCAAATTTTAAAACATTTGGCAAGTGTTAACATGTTTGAAACATTTTGCACTCCATTCAGTCTTCCTGGGTGGTAAGATAACAGGAAACTGGAACAAGTCTGAGTATAAAGCCCTGTACTCACTGATATTATATAAGTGACATTGTGGCCTAGTTAACATCATACTCTCTGTATTTGAGCTGCAGAGAGACGTCTTAAGGTTAAGAAAAGGAATTTATACTTCTTATCCTTTTAAAACTTGGACTCTTTGGTTAGAAGAGGATTTGGGATATCAGCTAATTCCAGTTATGAGTGCACTTCTCATAAGGCCTATGAAATGGTCTGAGATCAGCAGAGCCACCTTCTTCCCTTCAGGTGTCACTCTCTTCAAGGTCATGGAGAACATGGACCGCGCTGGTCCTTCTGATGCCTCCATCCTATTCAGATGCATAGGCTAACAACTACCAGCTGCATAGCTGGGCTCTGACTGCATGTTTTATTGGCACAGAAAAGTAAGAATTTGAAAAAAAAAAAGCGGTACATAACATCCAGTACCCAGGATAAGTATAATTTTATTTTCTCTCTCAATTTGGTCTAGTAAATATGAATTAAGCAGTGTAAAAATATTTTAAAATTGGGATAAAAAATACAAAGTATAGGAATGATCAAAATTATAGGAGGCAGATCACTGTCCTGCTCATACAAACTGGGTTCCATGTAGGCCATTAATCACAAAAAGTAATATGAGATACTTGCTGCAACAGCCTGTCTTCAAATATCCTCCTCATTCTTCACCTTCTCTATGGCAAACTAATACTTAACTACAATAGTAGCCACCTACTGGAAGAAAACAATACCCTGCTTTAAAAAAAGAAAACTTATGAAGGCCACGTAGCTTTATTAAATAATTGTTCTAATGCAGCATTTTCTTGTGTCATTTATATTTCTCCTTACAGAAAGAAGAAAGAACTTACTTCCAAAGGGATCAGCCCACCTGATAAATCCTGTCTCGCACATCCTCTCCAGTGCTATGACAGAGACAGATTGTCCTCTCTCAAAGCATGGGATAATGAGAATGCTATTTAGAAAGAGTTTTTAATGTGCCATTATGAAAAAAATACAGCCAAGGTCACCTCAATTTTCCTTGCAAAAATAATTAAGAACCAGACTGAACATAAACATTGAGGCCTTACTTTATGATGCACTAATTCTTCAAATGACTTTAAAAACATATAGCAAGCCATTTAGCACGCTTTAAGAAAAGTGTAAGAACTAGATATATATTATTTAAGGACTATTTCACTTCAGTTTATGTGTAATTGCATCTCTTTCAGATACAGCAGGTATAGCTTCAGAGGTTGAATTTAAAAATAAATGCTAAGCAGTTTCTGAAACTTTTTTTGAGGAAGAACAAAGAACTATATTATGGAATTTCTATCATCTTCAATTTTGTTAATATCTATGCATAAAAAATTCCCTTAAAATGCCAAATGTGTGACTATTACTGTATACATCTTTGATAACTGCAATATCTCTTTTAAAGAGTAATTATGTAACGTGGATCTACTCTGAACAGTTACTAACTACTGCTGTAACTTCTTACTCAGATCCACTCCCCTTCTGCCTTTAAATTCTTTATTTAGTGACAAACAGGCATCACAGTTCTCTGTCTTTATCAGTGAGCTAAAAACAAAGCCTTGTGAAAAATACGAGCAGCAGCTACTAGTTCTGGATGGACAGAAACAACTATATTAGTCTGAGAATAAAGCAGATAACAGTAAAGGGAAGGCAACAGAAAATGTAAGCAGTAAATGCAAGCAGCAGCATAGTGTGGCTTGAACATGCCTTGGTAGAGAGTTCAACTCACAGGACAGAGAATCAGGTCATGTAATGCCAAAGGTAAGCTTTTTAATGGTAACATGAACAACAAAGAGTCACTCCACCAGCAAGAAAATAAAAAATTAAGAAAAACCTGAAAGCTGGAATTGTCATTTAGTACAGACATAACAGCAGTGCCTCTCACAGAACAGTAGAACTAATTGGTGGAAAAGATAACAGTAACAGTGGGAGGTAGAAAATTGATCTAACACTGTTTTTATATATTTCATAACAGATTGTGTGAAGCAAATCTTTCTTGTTGTTTGCAGTCCTTATTACTCCTCGTTTGGATCATCATTGTTTTGTTTCAGGCTGACTTAATTGCAGAGCAGAGGTTATAAAAAAATGGCATTTTTAAAAACCATTCTCTCCTCAGGATCATGCAGGGTCCTCAATTTAAAATTAACTTTTTTTTTTTTTTAATTACTGAATTCTGTTTGGTAGGGATCAATTGCCAACACAGAGCACCTTAAATGTTAACAGTTTCAGGTTTTAAAACATTTCAAAACCTTTTATGATATGGAAAGAAACCAGCTCAGCTCTCACAGCATATTAAGTATGCAGAGCTATAGCCAGGAAACAATCTGAGAGAATATAGATTCAATCTGAGAGAAAATAAATGTCCCAATGCTACAAGTTTACAACATTTTTTTTGAGCAATTTTTAATTGTGTCCAAGTTCCATAAAGACATCTAACACATTAGTTTTGCTAATACAGTGTTGCTGGGAAGTAGACAAAGAACTTTTTAAGAAGTATTTCACTATTAGACCAAAAATCAATGGCAATTTAATACAAATAAAATCTTCCACTTCTAATAACCAGTGGTTTATATATATGGTATGTCTTCTGACTGAGCTTCTCATTCATATAACATCCTAGGAGAACCACATACTTCATTGTTCAATAGAGTAATTAGAACTGATAGTTGATTTTATTTCATAGGTTTTGCCCTGGCAATTTAAAGGAGACCAAATTACTCATATGACATGTTTATTTCAAATAAATGAAAGACAGAGGAGTATGAAGAGCTGGAGGAAAATACCTGA
The DNA here is from genome assembly GCA_013400175.1 of Phainopepla nitens. NCBI lineage: Eukaryota > Metazoa > Chordata > Aves > Passeriformes > Bombycillidae > Phainopepla > Phainopepla nitens. The sequence continues at coordinate 613,519 of VXBQ01013133.1, read as the reverse complement.
AGTGCAGTACCTTAGTTCTTTCTGGAAGCCCTAAAATTAACAATTTCTCAGCTTTTCTGTTATTAACAGCTGTTTTCATATGCCTTAAAGGTTTCTTTAACTGCAAAACAAGTACTTTTTTAGCACAGCCATGAAGATTAAGGATTGCCTTGTTCCTCTTAACAATACTATTTTAACATTTTAATTGAGTTTTCAAACAAAATGACCTACAGGAAGGCATAAGTATAATTTAGAACTTTCAATATTCTACACCCAGTTCTACACTCATTATTCTTAACCATTAAGAATTAGGAAATGAAATGGTTGCTTAATTTGAAAAAAAAAAAATCAGTAATGATTTTCTGTTGTAGTAATGGAAAAGAAGGCTGTTTCACACAGGAATGGAGAGATTGTTAGACCAAAGGCCCAAGTTCCCTGCAGTGACTGTTTAGGAAACAGGGACCAGCAAAGCATGGCCCTTTCCTGCTCAGCTTCTGAAAATCAGCAAGGACGACACAGACCAGAAATCAAATCCAAGAAGACTGTAGTCAGCAGGCCTGTCCACCATGAATCAGCAGTTACTCTCATCCATATTTGAACATATTTATACTCTAATGCTTCACAATTCCCTGTGGCACTGAGCCCCACAAACTGATCATGACATACCTGAAAAGCTCTACCTTTGTGTACTATAAGTCTGTTACTTGGTTGTACATTGATAATATAGGGTAACATTTAAAAATCTTTCTATTTCCATGTTTTAAATTTGGCAATGCATTGTAAACTCCCTGTATCTGAGTTGTAAGAAAGTGTAAGAGAGTTGTAAGAAAGTCCTTGCCTGTTGCTTTCTCTGTGCCATGGGTACCTTTGCAGATCTCTGTTCTGTCTCTCTCTGACATCTTTTTTCTATATTGGAATTATTTGTTATTTATCTTTCCCTGGAAACCATACTACACCACTGCTCATCTCTGTCATCCTCTTCTAAGGTTTTTCTTCAGTTGCCTCCACTTAGGATTCAAGACTTGAATGCACCACAGATTCACAGAGAAAACCATTATATTTTGCACTCTTGTCCTTTCCTATCAGATCCTATTTTCATTCTTAATTGCCTTCTTGATTGCTCCTGAGTCCTGAGCTGACAGTGACACAGAACTAACCACAGTCACTCCAAGGTGTCTTTCTCAAATGGCAAGAGCTGCATGAAGGGTCCATGTCCATGTTATATTTCTTATGTACTTCAGGTTATCCCTTCCTCTGTGCATTGTTGAAGGCTACTTACCATTTCTCTGTGTTATCACTGCCAATCCTACGACCTTGTTTCAAAAATCTCCATACAAGCACTAAAGCATATTCCAAAATTTGATTAGTTTTTTTTGTAAGTGTTAAGTAGCTGCCAGTGATTGTATTAGAAATAGTCAAATCCTATTACTTGGGGATCTCTAACAGGCCTATTTAAATATGCAAGGATAACTCAGGAATAAGAGATTATCTGTGACTTGATAATGACTAAATTTTTACTTTAACATAAATTATTCTCCCAAGTCAAGACTTATACTTAAAATAAATTTTGATAACAAAATAAAATCTTACTCTAGGCAGACAATTATGCATCTGTAAAGTTTAACAATTAGTTTAAGATTAAATTTGTGTATTAATTTAAAAAATATATAAAATAGTTGATTTGCAAGTTAGCAATTTCAAGCTGCAATCTAAGAAAAGGATTTCACCACGGGTCCAATTCAAGGTTATATAGATAATTTTTTTCCCCTTTAACTGAACATTTAATGTGTAACTTGAATAGTCTTCTTTTAATTAACTTAAAAAAAAAACCCCAAAACCCCATAATTTCTCAGATTGATCAAAGACTAAACCAAGAAGAAATTCTATTCTGGGATACCATATTGGATTCAACATGTCGCCAACTTAACAACTAGAGATGAGAGCCCTGCTTGTGAGAGACAGCGAGTAACCAGTGGCAGCAGCAGGCTGGCATCCTCCAGACAGAAAAACAATGAACTAACATGACAGACTGCCTGGTGGGATCATACCCACATCATGCATGCCCCAGAAACCTTAGGCGCTTCTCCACTGCTCTAGAGGGAGATGGCCTAAGCCTGATCTGCCAGCCTCTTATCAGCAACTTTTCCTACTTGCTCTGTATCTCTGTTCCTTGACCAGTGTACTTGTGCAACTATTGATTATCCCAAACCTCATGTGTCACTCTCTGAGGGATTTGCTGGTTCAGTAGCCTGACATCCCTTCTCTACTGCTGCCCTACTCCACTGCTTCTTCACGCCTCTTCACCTATTTTTGTTATGTCCTGTCCTGTCCTGTTTCTTACCTGATTAAATACCAGTCTTTCCTTCTTGTGACTTCCATTCTCACATACCAGTGACAAGTTCTCCCTCATTTTCACACCCATTCCGTCCCTTATCCCTCTTAACACACTCCCCCTATTCCTCCAGTCTCTTCAATATTCAAATGCAACAAGACTGGGCTTTCAGGAGCCATAACAGAATCCCTCTTGACTATGTTCCTGTGTCAGAAAGGCATGGAAGAAATAAGCAGAGAGGAAAACTAGCTTTGGCCATTTAATGCTGTGTTCAATCATGCAGGCTTTTTAAAATAATCTAGTCAGCATAACAAAACTGTGAGAAGCTTTGATATAATGCAGTGTGAGTACAGAATCTGAAAGAGTTCTACTGCAAAAAACATATCAAATACGTTTTGGAGGATAAATGAACTGCAGTTTTCCCAAAGACTTGCATTTGTTGGCTTTTACATAGCTTTTCATAAATGCATTAGAAATACTGTCTGGATTCAGTTTCATCAGCTCCTATAACTTAACACTTTGAAGCAACGTATGGAATATTATGGTATTTAAAATATAATAGCACAGCAATTTCTAACATAGAAATTCTAACTTAGGATAGACTAGAACATGAATTAAGGCACGTAATTCTCCCTCTATCCTTTAAATCATGATACTAGAATGGTTAAAAATAAATGCAATTTAATTAAATAATAATGGTGATTAATTAAAGTGACTTTAGCAACAATATATAAATTTTACATCAATTTTTAAAGAAAAACAATCATAAAACCTTTGCTATCTCTAGATAAAAAATCCAGCCCCAGGCAAAAGCTAAGCATGAAAATATTAACTTGAATATCTAACCTGTCAAATTTACAAGTTATTTAATAAGAGGAATAAATAAAAGGCATCAGCAGTCTTCCCATACTACTATATATAGTTCATTCTCTTTAGGGTAGAGGTAATATGCTGAATTTGGGTTAGGCATGGTGAATGATTGTTGTGAGCTCACAATTGCATGTGTTCCTATAACTCTATCAGTGGGCTTCTATGTATCTCTTACTCATCACACGTACGGTAACAGTAAATGTGGTGCAAAATTCATTAGAAAGTTCTATCTATGCAGCCAAAGACCTTGTCTATGAAACGTGAGTGTAAACTCTGTTCCCACACAAGGATGGACAGGAAATGCAGCTGACACCTTTCAGACACTTTTGAAACATGCAGAATGTCTTGTGACCTAAGTCAACTCTAAAGATCCCAAAGGAGCAGTTTTCAGGACTCATTGTTAAAAGCTGCAGCTCTTTTATCCTATTGTTTTTATTCCTAAAACCATCATCAGAAAACTGTTAATGATTATTTTATAACACACAAACTCTAATATTTGTTATAATGGTTTAATACTGGAAGATCAAATCTGTGTGTCAAGAAAAACTTAGAAGTGTTTCCATAAAACATTGTCAATTCAAGTAGCAGGTTTAGGTAAGTAAGCAAGAAATAGTTGAGGAATGCTACTTTCAATACAGGGGAAAAATCCTCTGAGACTTCAACTTAATGGTTCTCCTTTCTCTCCCATTCAATTCCCAGCATCTCTTTCCCATCCAGAAAATGCTATTTTGCAAAAAATACATTTAAAAAAAAATCAAACATGCTTTACACAGCAAAACAGATAACTCAGCTTTTTCATCCATGCATCTTTAATATCTAGCCAAGTTAAGTGTTAAAGTGATTTTTTTATCAGTTGAAGTACAGAAGTTTGATGTTACCATAATCTGAAGCTAAAAAGGAATTAAAACTCAATATGGTAGTTCTTTATTTTAAGGGAACTTTTCCTGTTGTTGTTCCTTAAAGACAGAAGAAATCAACATCTAAAAGCTACAAGATTTTTAGGCTATGATTTTAAAATTTCTGAAAATAGGAAGGCAGAAATATGCTAAAGAGAAAATTGCAACATCTCTCTCTGCTGTAACACATGTTCCACAAAAGGATGAAAACAAAAAATATCTTTTTTTCTTACTACTACCACATAAAATTTGGTTGGAATGCATCTCTACAGGCCATCTGATCCAGTGTTGGGCTTGAATCAGGACTATTGACAACACTAGATTTTACCTAATCAATTCTTAAAAATCTCAAAGGTGGATATTTCACAGCCCCTCACAGCAAGCACTATGTCAGTACTATTCTATCCCTATCATGTTTTAATTTCTTCTTAAATTGAAATCAGAACATCCAAAACCAATGCCTGTTGTCATTGGTGCTTCTCTACACAGAAGAGTTTGGTTTCATCATCTTTGCTACTGAATTTATACACAGATTATAGAGTGCTCTTAGATTGCCCCTTAATCTCCTCTTCACAACACTAAACAAGCCCCAGCTCCCTCAACACCCCTCCAATCTCCATGTGATTTAGGGCTCTCAGTATATGTTGGGCCCCCTCCACAACCCTCCTGAAGTCAAAGAATGGGAACTGGTCAGAGGCTTTTAGGAAAAAATGTATCTTCCTGCTGGCCATACTTCTCCAAAGATAGCCTGGTATGCTGATTACCTGACTAGTAGTGAGAGAGCACTTCTGGGTCCATGTTCAGCTTGGTGTCTGCAGTAACATCCAGGCCATTTTCAGTGAAGCTGCAATTCAGATGTTCATTGCCTGCACAAGTGTGTGCAGCTCTTCCACCTGTGATGCAGACTTCTTACTGAACTTTATGAGGTTTCTGCTAGCCAAGTCCTCAACTATATGAAGAGCCCTTTAGAAGACAGCTCTGCCATTTGTCATGTTAACCACTCCCTCTTTATTTATTATCCTCTTGAAATTTGCTGAAGGTGCACTGTGTGTCATGATCTAGGTCACTGATGAAGATATTCACTGACGCCGTAGGTATCCTGAGCTCCTCTGCTCATCACTGACCACTTGACACATGCCGCGTGATGATCATCGCCCTTTGAGCCTACTGGTTAAGTCAGCTCCCCACTCAGTGCCTGCTTTTAGTCCACTCTTCCTCAGCTTTCACAGCATGCTGTAGGAGGCTGGGTCAAAAGCCTTACCAACACCACCGTGTGCAAATGAGCATAGCCGTGCTGGGAGAACACTAAGCAGCAAGGTAATACAGCACACAATCCAGGAGAAACCCAAAAGGCTACCCATGAGCTTTCCAAACCATTACAACCCATCTTTTCTTTCTGATGAGCTGTACATGTTGATCCAACACTTCCTCATGTTTGGATGAGAGGCTGTTGGAGGAGTTTTAAAGGGTGCTCCCTGTGTTACAGCTTTTCCTGCCCACAGAAGAGGTGTGAGAAATACCTTTGCAGCCACTCCCCATGACAACTAGGGGAGAAAAGGAACCACCATGTGCCCCACAGCAGATCCCAGATGCACATTAGTGGGAGTTATGACACGGGTCAGGTATGACTTTGGAGTCAGCTGTGTTTTCCTTCAGCAAAGAGGCATTCCTGCTCAAGGCAGCGCCTGTACTGTGGCACTGCTTGGTGAAGGGCAGCCACTCCTCTCCCCTCATCCAAGCAGTCAGAAATTTCCTCAGGAAAGTCAAGTAGTCTGGATAAGCACACAATCTGCTTTCGTCAATCTATGCTGACTATTTCAATTACCTTCTGGGCCCTTAAGTGCTTAGCAAATGTGTTGTTGAGTACTTCAGCTTTTTCTATATTATCTGTCACTACATCAACTTCCCTCCTATTCATCATCATTTTTCCTTCCTCAAATTTTACCTTCATTTTTTAAAGTACCACACATCTGCAGAATCACTTTTGTTTCCCTTTATGACCCTTTTGGGTAAGTCTTGGCTCAAATCAATCAGCTTTCTAATTTTGTCACTAATCAGTCAAACAATACTTGTCTATATCTTGCATTTTAGCTCATCAGAAAGCTCTCTGCTCAGCCATGAAAGCCTTCTGCTGAGTCCCCCTCCTTTCTGCTCAACAAGATGGCTCCTTCCTGAGTTTTATTTAGAAACCATCCATCTTTCATGGGCCCTCTGTTTCTGTGGCAGCATCCCAAGAGATTTTGCTAAGCAGCTCTAAAAAGGCTGAAGTCTGCTCTTCTGAAATCTTAACAGCCATAACTTGCTAACTATCTTTCCAGAATTCCTTTGAATCAAGAACTAAGACACCTCATGGTCACTCTGATCTCAGCTGTTATTTATCACCACCTTTGCTAGAAATCCTGTTTCTTCCCTCTAGCAGTAACAAGGACTGGTCAGGAACAAAACAAATGAATCCCCTGCACTGCCTGCACAATTTAATCTTACTAGAAACTAAAATAAGCAGCATCTTACTTGCCATGTGTACTGATAGAATTATTTGACATATAGTTTTTATCTGCTTTTGATCTCACATTCTACTAACTTGAATCTTGCGTTATTTCATTTAATTTAAAAGGTGATAATTGCTGTAAAAAACACAGGAAAACAAAGTGTCCATTCTAAATGAATTAAAAATAAATCCAGAAAAACCAATAAGTAAAATATGCTCACCACTGACGGTATTTTGTATCAATAATACACACAAAAAAATTTTCAGTAATTAAGAGACAACATTCAGCTTCATTAAAATTTATGGCTGCAGATGATTTGTTATCTTTTCTATCCCTTGGGCTCAGATTAGGCTATTTTTTATATAGACTGAATTTTTTTCATGCACAGATTCAATATCAGATAAAAAAATACAAATTTCTTTCAATTGAAATACTTATTTTTGTTAGGCAAAATAGATGTATTTAGGTAAAAAAACCCCAAACCCTAGAATGAACAAACGAAAAAATGCAAAACCAAAAGGCAGGAGGAAGTGGGCAAATTGAGTTGAATGTTCAACCATTTAAGCTCTACTGATAGATTCATTATCACAAGTAAGTTAAAGGGAAGCTTGTCATCTGCCTCACTCAAATAACTTGTACAGAGAATTCCAAAATTGCAAAAGCTTTTTTTAGTGGAGAAGTTACTGTTCCAAATATTTTTAGCTGGCACAAATGCCAAAACTGTTGCAAGACTGCATGGGTAATAAATTTCCTTATGTGAGCACAATGTAAATCAGCCCTGTAAACCTATTACAGCAAGAACCAGGTAGTTTTAATGGATAGCACCGCAGTAGTTGGCAAACATCTTAATCATAAAACATTATGTGAGAAAACCTAATTGTGAATGCCTCAATCGAGGTGTCTATAGGTTTTACTAAAGTTATCAATATGATAATTGGATTCCCAAAATATTTTCTGAATTGGTCAGCAACAAAGACTTCCCAAAGATCTTCTTATTTTAATGGCAGACTGATCAGCAATTCCTATGGCACTGAACAGAAAGAGTGCATTCATAATTCTGAGTTTATAGCTGTGAAAATGACTCAGAGAATTAACTGCTGCATTTCAGAAGTCCCACTTGAAGCAATAATAATCAATAATTTGACACATGGATGTGAAAAAAAAATCTCAGCAGCATTTAAGGGTTAAATGGTTTGGTTTTTAAGGTCAGAGCTTCTCAGTCATTGCAGTCAGAGAAGAAAACTGGTATTTGGCTCTTGCTTGGGTGTCTCTCAGATGTATGTGCATGTTCAGTGAGGAAATGCAATGGCAAGAGAAGTCATTTGTGTTATGAGTATGTTCGCTTTTTCTTTGGGCTTTTATTTCCTGATGTAGCATATTGACTATTATCACTAATAAAACTAAGCTCATAACAGCCTCCTCCTTTCCAATAGATCAGAGTCAACACTTGTCCAGAAATATGAGATTTCCATCTGAACTGTGCTGTGGCATTCAGAGCCTGCTCCTGTCACTTGACACCCTGCCACTGCCACACGCCTGCTACAGAAGGTCATGCTCTTAGAGTCAGCAGCTCCTGTCCATAGTGCCTATACCACAAGAAGACTTTGGATAGCAGACCTTCATTAGGGAACAGATTAATTTGGAAATCCAGACAGGAAAAAGAACACAGGAGTGGACGATTTCACAGAATATACAGAGCTTCTCTGGGCATTCATTTTTTCCCTCCAAATAATACAAAATGGATATTGGTGTGAATACCTCAGACAAGAAACAGACTGCCAGTATTTCATTTTTCTTTCAGGAGCTAAACTAGCACAACTAACTTGTTTAAAAACATTCTAAAAATATCAGCCTAAGAATGCATCTTCTTAAAAAAAAAAAAGGCCAAAAGGACATCCTAATTAATTTCAATACATATCCTGCATGGTTCTTTGTAAACTTTCTGCTGGATACCTACTAAACTATAGGGCTAAGAGTGTCACTGTCTTCCCTTCTATGACTATTTTTATTTTTCTTTTTTTTAAATTTTTTTTAGAAGTAACTGGAAAGTTAAATCAGCTACAAGAACACAAAGAAACAGGACTAACAATACTTCTCTGTTACCTTACAAACCTTCTAACTGTTTAAACCATCTTTTCATTGCCAGGACAGCTTATCTCCCCTTTTTGAATTAATCCCTTCAGTTTCTGTGACTTCGTGATGTCCTCAGACATTTACTTTTAACACTGCAATTTTTTTGCTGTTTTTAAACTTTTCTAACTCTTTCTCAGCAATAGTGGTGCTGACATCTCATTATAGAAGAAGACAATTCCGCCCTAAAGCTTACTGACAAAGCCTTTATCATTGCGATAGATATTTTAATATTGGTATTCTCCCTACACATGGGTATTTGAAAAATTATGAAATCATTCTTAGATCAGGCAAAAACACTGGTGCAGATTTCAATGCACCAGCTTTTTAACTATTAATTAAATACCTAACTTGTATGAAATCAGTGTTTTAACTATTAATTAAATACATAACTTCTTGGAACCATTCGGAGAAAATCCATCCTAATTGAATGTCTCATTAAGTTGAAGGAAATCAATTTCAGCTTTGCATTCTCAGTCAAAACAAAAGGGAAACTCTTTTAACCAAGACGGAAAAAAGGTGACGTTTCCACACATTTATATCCTTATTAAACACTGTATCATGATTTAGTTACTCTGATGCTGTCTGATCCAACAAGTTAAGCTGCTTGAGATAGTAATCACATGCAACAAGAAAAATGAAATGCTAATTAGTGGGTTATGAAGCTGATGAATACATAAGTGGATGAGATTCTTTGACTTGTAAGACACAGCAAGTCAGGTTAGAGCATCAGAACAACCCTCTCCTAGCACAAAAAAAAAAAAAAATCTAATTTTCTGTGGCATTAGAAATTATAATGAGGGCTCATTTTCCAAACTGAACAACTTCTGTCTTATAGGTGAATGGTAGTGCTCTTCAAACAAAAAGATAAATACACACTGCCTCATCAGTGACATTCAGTGTTCATCTGAAACAATGTATAAAAGAACCCTCCCAGCCTTTTCCTATATGTCTCTTCTACCTTGAAATTAACTACACATACCAATTCTGCTACTGTTTTTCCATATAGTAGTAATAATTCCTTGGGGATTCTTAAAAAAAAAAAAGTCTGAATAGAAATGTACAGTATGCTGTATTCTATTTGAGATGCACTGAATGCTTAACGTATGTCCTTTATAACTGCATGAAAGGCAACAAATAAAGAGAAGCATCTGACCTGGTGTAGTCGTCCTCCACAAGCATGTGCTTTGGAATGGGTGAGTATCTTCCTGGTGAGATAGGGGCCAGGGATGCCTTGTACTCTAAAGTGCCATTGTTTCCAGAAGACAGTATATGATTTTCCATTGGTGGAGAATAAGCTGATGGTAAAATTGAACATTTCCAGTCAGTAACTTTCATGTTTCATTAGATGTCACAAGAACATAATTTTTGATTTAACTACCAAGAACATGTTCTATGCTGTAAATAGGATCAAACAAACAATCCTAGCTTCAGAAAGCTTAAAATATAACAAGAAAGAATTAACAGCTGGAGTTTTCCTGAAAACAACCTGACAGTAATAATAACAATATTATTAGTAGCAGTAGTGCTGACTTATTTGCAGGTGTTCACTCTTTAGAGGATCTTTAGCTCCTGAAGAGGGAACCTGAACAGGCCTCCTGTTTGGGAGACAGGAAACATTTTCTTCACTTAGGACTAACTTGCAGAAGAAAATGCAATTAAGAAAGAATGATATTAAAAGCACTCTTTTTGGCTCCAGTGTGCAGTAATGAGAGTAATATAGTAAGAACTCAATGCAGGAAAAGAGCAGGAATTTTACATGTCATGAGAATTATGTATGAATTCAAAGCTGTGATCTACTAAAGGTGCCCAAATCCCCAATATAATTGAAATTTCAGTATCAACATAGATGATATTTAGACCACGGTAAATCTGTATACTTAAAATAGAAAATCTCTTACATATACAAACATACAAATCTCTTATAATACTCTAACAGTTGTATTCTAACTCTAGCTAATTTAATTAGAAAAAGAAATGATAAATAGAAAAAGCAATGTTGCATGCTTCTGCAATGAGCTGGGATTAATTTCCTCACGAGAAGGAGACAGCTAAACTTTCTAGTATTAGTTTCAGTCTTTTTTTCAGAAGCTGAGATACAGAATGCTTCAAAGCAAGATCTCTCTACAGGGAAAGGCCATTATGCATTCTGAAATACTCTGGATATGTAGGTATAATGAAAGGTTCCCTGAGGATAAATGAATCTGTATGCATCAACAGCTTGGGAAGGGATACTGCAAATCTTTTCAACCTTTACTCTCCCACTGGAATTGTTTTCTGTCTTCTCATATGCTGCTGATCTATAATCTGACATAATAAACCATACTGTTTTAGAACTGAAAATTATTATTTTGAAAGTATTATAAAGCTGGAGATTGGATATGGACATTTAGCATTTTTACTTCCTGGGCTTTGCTAAGATCCAGACCAGGCTGCTACTGAACAACATGATTGCCATCTGTCATAACATTTGCTAACTAGGTATCCTCAGCATGGTGAGCATACCACTGACATGCATGTTACAAAACCTTCCCTTCTGTTTTCATGGAGCAGACTGAATAAGGAGTATTTGGGATATTTAGCTTTTCCCTCAACTTTGTCAGTCCACAATAGCAACACTGCAAAGGCTCAGAAAAATTTAAATCCTTAGGGTTTACAGCCCTCAGTAAATTTCCCCACCCTAAGTTTGCCTTAAGTGCCCACAGAATTATTAGCAGGAAATCAAGATGGGTATGGATCGACTGCTGAAGTTCTTGTCAAAAATTGTATTTCCATCCAGTTGTTAGATGGTGCAGCTAGTCCCTGTTGGTAGTTGAACCCAAGGCAGACAGTTTTTAATGAACAGCTAATTAGGAAAGGGAGTTTTCAGTAATGAACTGTTTAGACTAACAGGCACCAGTGGTATAGAGAGTGCAGTTGAAATGTTAAGATTGCTGCGAATGACAAGGGAATGGAAATGCCTGGAGGACTGGCAGGAGGGGTATAAGAATGGCACGTATCGATAAACCTAGATTCATCAAAAAGTCATCAATATTCAATATAATTACATGCAACCTGCCAGGAAAGCCTACACCCATTCTAAAACAAATATTCAAGCCATTAAGTGATGGTGGTGGGAGATAAAGACTAGGTTGGAGCCTAGGACACTCAGATAAGGAGACAGTAGGGATGTGAGTAAGTCGTAAAGACATGCATAGTAGGGACAGATGGCAGAGACAGAAGATCCTTATTGCTGTCATTGCCTAAAGAGTACAAAAGGGACTCCAGCAATGAGGCTGTCAACATAAAACCTATACATATGATAAAGACTCCACAGCCAGCCACCAACCCTTGTACAGGTCACCTCAGGGAGTCCTGGGGATGCACCTGGATGCACATCTTTCTACCTGAGCGCTGGACATGAGCCTAGATGCTTTTGAGTGCATGCATACGACAGCCTGATTGAAATCAGTTTGTTTTAAAATGAGGACATCTTCCCTTCCTGTGGGATGCTTCACTGAGTTTTACCATATTATTTAAACAAATTTTCCTACAGCAGAATGTGCATTGAATGCAAGGACAAATAAGGCCTTGGTCCTCTGCAAAAAAAAAAAAAAAAGCCAGATGAACATATATTAAGTTAATGGTTAGACTGAGAATAAAGCAAAGTGGACCAATGATTTATGAATTCTTCAGTGTGAGAGTAATGAAGCACTGGACCAGAGGAGCCATGGATATGCCATCCCTGGAAGTGCTCAAGGCCAGGCTGGATGTGGCTCTGAGTAACCTGATCTAGTGAAAGGTGTCCCTGCCCATGGCAGGGGGACTTTAAGGGTCTTTAAGGTGCCTTTCAACCCAAACCATTCTGTGACTTCATGAATTGGATATCCACAAAAAATAGGTAAAGTTTTGTAAGTAAAGCAGTGGTTTTTACATTCCAGTAAAATATTTTCTTCAAATATGAGATATATTTGCCTCAGGATTCTACTGAGTTTGTATAAAATGGTTTGCCACTTGTTCCAATTTTTCAGTAGACAGAGGACTCCAGGCTACAAATCTAATAATATTTCAAAATGCATTTCCATATACTTATTGCTGTAATCTTCACAAGAGTTACAATTCTGTCTGATCACCTGGACAATGGCTAATTGGAACCAGCACAGCCATGTATCTTCTACATTGCTACTCTTGTTGCAAAAATACTTTAGCAGAATTACATTATTTGCCATACTTCTTGAGTGTAGCATACTTAGGTGGCAATAAACATTTCATTTTTGTAGCCTTCCAAGCTGTTTCATGGACTTTAATGGCGTACTTTGAACGAGCTATGAAAAAATACAATCATCTGACAAACTGAAATATCTCTTGTAAAATAAGTTGCAGAAGTCACTTACAGTGAGTAATATCTGGTGGGCCATATGGATCTGTCATGTAAATGGTGGTGGGCTTTCCAACTTTCAGATACACTACATCTGATGTGTTCTTCAGTATCGCTACTGCCTCTTCATGGGTAACTTCTTCTAAACTGTAATTATTTACCTTAGAGGAGAAATCAGAAAGGTGAGTTGAAATGCAGAAATAGACACAAAAATGACACATCCTTGCAGTTTTCAAAATGTTTGAAACATTGCTGTAAACGAAGAGCACTAAAGATTATAGAAGCAACACTGCTGCAGGGTGGAAAGCACAGTTTTCTTAGCACATGCCAATTCAAAGATTGATGTAGCAGTATTGATACACAGAACCAAAATGGGTCAAGAAGGCAATCATTTTTGACAATAGAAAAGTCCTTTGTGATGTTCTGCTACTGGTATAATCACCAATATAAAAATGTATTTAATAATAAATTAATAGCACCACATCAGTTACAGAAACCGTCCACATTATTTGACCTAACACAATAAACTTCCTAATTCATCTCAGTCTCCACAGCTGGGACCTCAGAAATACCCAACACACCCAAATTTTTCCATCACTGAAATGACACTGGCCATTGAAATAAGGAGAGGTAAGAAATGGCATACAGAATACCTATGAGGTGCAGGATTTGAAAAAGGGCAGTTCAGGATGGGGAAAAGGTATTTTTCAGCGTGAAAGTTTGTCAGTTTTCTGGAAGCACAGGAAAAAGACATTGAAAAAGTATGAGAATGTAGTACTAGCAAGCTTTGCCTATTCATGCTTTATTCCCACAGAAAAAGGAAAGTATCAGAAGTGGTTTATTGTAGAGGCATACAAAATTTATTCACATATAAATCCACTGTTCACAGAATGTCAACAATAGGTTCTCCTCCTATAAACAGGACCGTGAATTTTCCCAGCCACAAAATGTGTAAATCTTCTGAATGGAGAAATTATAGGTTAGGGGAAAAAAGTAAAGGGTGTAGATCCAGGTTTCTTTTATTTTGGCATAAGACAAGAGAAATAACAGAATCACAGAACACCTTGAGTTGGAAGGGACCCATAAGGACCACTGAGTCCAACTGCTCCTCACAGTACTGCCTGAAACTGAGCCATGTGACTGAGAGCATCGTCCAGCCGTCCTTGAATCCTGGCAGGCTTGGTGCTGTGACCACTTCCCCAGGGAGCCTGTTCCACTGACCTACATTTCACAGTGAATGTGGCATATGGAAACATTTTGCTGTCACTTAACCTGCCATCCTCCAACTTCCACAGTTACTGCAAGGATTCCTTTTAAAGATTATGTATGACAGAAGCAGAATTTCCTCCTCACTATAGTATAACAGTAAATAGCAGAAAAAAATACATCCTTTCTAGGGAACCCTAGTATCAACAAATTATCAGAAATCTGAATGTGACAATAAGCAATAGTCAAAGGGTCTGGCAACTGGAAAGAAATGCAGCTATTATGAATCACTGGAGGATTCTTCATGTCCAGGTAATTTCATCAGCACCAAGAAAAAAATGGCTGCTATTGGACAGTATTGCTGAATGTAAGGATTCTGTCTAAACTTTTTTCCTTGTATAATTCTCAGGCTTGGTCTTAAGGTAATTAAAATAGACAATGGTATATTAGGATAATTTGACATGAAGAGCAGTGACAGAGCCTGACACTCAGAAGGGAGCTGCTCACCGGGTATGCTGTATTTTGACAGGTCTATTTAAATAAAAATCTTATACCTAACTTCTACAAAATTCTATATCTTTCTTTGTTATGAAGAGCAATAACTTATATATACCTGTAATAAATAAATGTCTAAAATTAATAGGCTGGCAGGAAGAAGAAATGACTGAAATGATGCCTTTCTTGTTTATGGATTTTAAAACTGCCAGACACTTCAGATTCACACATTTTAGAAAGATGACCATAAGGTTATCCTTTACCTCTTCTTCTTCCCACGCTGTCTGTACATTGTATTCTTGTGTTTCATCCTAAGATTTTTTGAAGTAGAGAAAATCTTACATACCCTCACCCACTATACAGCTGCTGTAAAAAAATGTTCTCAGTCAAGACACAAAATGAAATATCTTACAACTGACTGGATTTTGAATTTTTGGTCTTTTTAGAAGTGAATAAAAGCAATCATGACACAAACTGACTTGATGCAACCTTTTTTCCTAAGGTGTTGGTTTTTGGTTTTTGTTGGTTTTTTTTTCGGTAAATCTAGCTGATAAAAATCGAACACAGTATACTTGGATGTCACAGTTGTGCAGTAAAGAAGACAAAACGCCATTTTAGAAAAAGAAAGGGAAGTATGATACATAGAAAACATATTTGATATGGCAGATCCTGTGTCTTCTCTCTGACAATAACATTATGGGACAGGTGTTTTACCAACACTGTACAAATTACTGAAATCTGGAAGTTAAGACTTAAGGAGTTCAAGCAATTCTAAACTAAGATTTAATGTCTATGCAGTTCAGCATCATGTTTATACACTTAAAGATCCTAGAGTTCATGGCAAAGTTTATGTAAAATAATTTTGTCCGGGACTGCTCAGTTCTCAGTGAACAGAGAAATAAAGAAAGACTCGATATACACCAAGAGAAAACAAACAAATAACTTGTTGATTCATTCAAAAAACAAAGATCCTCAGTGGTGCCCTAAGGTCTCTTAAATGAGAGCTGTTTGAGAAGGAGATAAGATCACCTTCCTTAGTCATTTGCCAACTTAGATTTGCAATTCCAGGTTTCCTTCAGAAGGCAGTCCTTGCTTTGGATCTACAATTCCTACGAATAATCCTATGTGCATCTATCAATAGATTTTCTACTTTCTGACCATAAAACAATGATCACAAATAAAGACATCTGCATGTATTCTGATATACAAAAACCTTGAATACTTAGAAGAATTCAATTTTTTAGCCCCCTAGATATTATTGCAAGATGACTGTAGTATGTAATTTTTTTCATAGGGTAATCTCCAGACATCATTACTTGAAACATTGTATAGTTGAATTTTATGGTGAGATTTTGCGAGGAGAGACTATTTCTGGAGTTATTTCTTCCATAAAAGATGTCTATCTTACCAGAATCACAAATACTAAACCTGGCTTTTTGGGTAGTTTGGCCCAATAAATGCATCATAGCAAAGCTTTACTTCCTCCTGTAGAGATAAACTTACATATTTTTGCATATGGCTTGCAAAAAAAGGGTTGAGTCAGAGGCAAAGAAGATAAAGAGTGGGAGATGCATATAAAGTAAGAAATCAAAGTGTATATAAGCATGCAATCCTCTGAGAGGCTGAATTTTAGTGCAGAAGGGCTGACTTAATTCTGAGTGGGTAGAATGGGTACTGCACTCCAACTTTCTGGATCTAAGAAATCAATTTAAGTAGCAATTAACCAAGGCGGNTCACAAAGTTGTATATTTGAGACAAAAAATGCTGTGACAGGAGCCAAAGGATAGGAGTCAGAAAGTAAAAAGCATGGAATAAGTGGGGGTTTTCTAATGGGAAAAGTTCCATGCAGTGAAAATTTTAAAATGCAAACAGCATCTGAAGAAAAAAAAAAATAGGAAAGCTTTTTCTTTAAATATAAAGTATGGGATATTAGACACTCTGATAACATGAGAAACAAATAAGGGAGAAAAATAAAATAGCAGTAGAGAAGGAAATTAAAGATACAAGTCCAATCAAATAAGCCATTTGAGTGATGGGGGAAATCAATAAGAAACGATGCCAAAGAGATATAAAAAGACTGAGGTTTTTTTTTCCTAAATAGCATAATCATGGCAATGAAGTATAAACCTAAGCAAGAATGTTTTATTTGGAATTTTTCTTAGATTCACACTGAAAATCAAAAGCCCCAAAAAGCAGCTAGAAAAGCTCAGAATCCCCAAAATGACTGTACAAGTGCTCTAAAGAATAATTTCATTCAGAAAAATATAAGCTGATATGAGAATAAGAGCTCCAGAGGAATAAGTCTGTCTTATTTAATTTTCCCTTTTTAAAGGGGATTCGTTCATTTCCTCTATTGATTTAGGCTAAGAAAGAGTTGATTCACTCAGTGAACAAGACAAAGATCTTTACCTTACCAGCAGTAATGTTTGCTTTTCTGTAATATTTGACTTTTCATTCAGACAGTGGATTTTCCTGGGTGAACATTTCCCAGTAAACACCTGCAACCTGCCAGCTGTAAATCTAGAATGCTGACAGTCTTTTTCAAAACTCACTCACTTAAAAGACCGCAGAAAGTGAAATGCTTTCCAGTGCTGAAGACTAATCATTTGCACGAAGGATATAAATCTGCTTGTATTAACTAAACACTTATAATCCCATGGACTCATGAGTTAGTTGCACAAGTGCTAGGCAGTTTTCTAAAAGATGATCCCAGAAAGACAGCCAAAATCACTTTAAAAGAACACCTCTGATCAGAACCAAATGCTAATCTGGATGCATCTTGAATTACATGCCCTGATTCTATGCATTTTACTACAAACGTGATCCTGCATTCATACACAATCTAAAAGAAACAGGTACTGGTTGGGGACCCTATAAGGAGCACATCAACAACTTCACAATCACAACCCCACTGCAGTCCTATGAAATTACCAGAAAATAACACCTTTTTTGGAAAGGAAACATAAATTTCTGAAAAGGAAATTCCTGAAAAGGATTCCAGTTTCTTCCTCCTGTTTTCATCAAGAAAACAGAATCAAATTTAATCTCTTGTTATATACAGTCACTGATCTCTGTGACTACATGGGCCCAGGAGCAACAGGATATGGCCCAAAGATGCAAGGGTATATTGGCATGTGAGACGTATTTCAGAAAAGTTAATAGTTATAAAAGATAAATATTAATTTAAATTTTCCCTTAAACCGTAATGGTTCTAGCATTTTCCCTGAAAAATGCCTTGCTTTGAGCTATTAGTGTTGTTATATATGAGTAAAAAACTACCAGTACCAGTTTTAAACTGATTTCTCATTTATTCATTCTGTAGATAACAAGCTCGTCCACAGTAAGATGATGGTATGAGATAAAAAAAAGTAAATATTATCTGAGTTGTATTAATGGAAACAAATTCTCAGATTTTCCTGATCATCATTAGCAGTGACCATGAAGAGGTCAGACTCACTTCATGTTTGGCGATGACACCTCATTTCACTGTGAGATACTGTCGGGGGTTGGGTGTTATTCCTTTTGTTCCTTTGCATTCTCTCTTGTGGAATTTTTCTCCCATTTGTTGCGGGGGAACCTGATGGCTGGTGCTTATGAGTGCTTTGGGAGACAATGAGTTTGGCCGGGCCTAGGGGGTGGGGGGGGGGGGAGAGGAAGGAGGTTCGTTTTAACCTAGACAGAGCTGCTTGGGCTGCTCCTGCTGTTGTTTCGGCTGCTGTTTCGGCTTCTGCTTCGGTTTTCTGCTTCGGCTGCTCCCGTGGTTCACATCCCTGCCCTGCTGGGACGTCCTGCCGAGACCGCTACGGAGCTGCGGACCCCACCTCGTCCATCCCCTGCCTCAGAACTTCTGCGTTCCAGCTTGGAGTTTCTTTCTTCTCTCCCCTCGGAGTCCTGCCGGAGCACCCGGGATCGGCTGCCCAGGGGGTTTGTAAGGCAAAAGCCTTCCCCATCCTCTTCCCGTCTCTGCTACGGGGTCCCTGACTCTGTTTCTCTGTTGTTACTATTGCAGTTATTGTTGGTTTTTCTGTATCTTGTTGTACGCACTAGTAAAGGACGGTTATTCCTTCCCCATATCCTGCCTGAAAGCCGTTTAATTTCAAAATTATAATAATTCGGAGGGAGGGGTTTTCCAAGGGAGGCTCCGGCTTTCCCTAGCAGATACCTGTCTTTTCAACCTAAGACAGATACTTAAAGGCAGGGCTGCCATACACTGGAAGAAGGGCCTGAAGAAGACTTTATGATGTGCAAAGGCCAACTCCCATCAATAGCAGAGGCTGGGCACTGACAGCCTGGCAGCACCTCTATGGAAAAGTGCTCGGGGCTCCTGACAGATGGCAAGCTGGGCATGAGCCAGCTGTGTGTCCTGGCAGCAAAGAGATCAACAGCATCCTGGGCTGGATGAGCAGGAGCAGAGGCTGGAGAACAAGCAAAGGAGTGTTCCCCAATAGTTCACACTCATTAGCCTGTACCTGGAAACTGTGCTCAGTTTCGGTTCCTACACTACAGGAAAAATAACAAAAGGAGGCAAGCTGAGAGGCGTGCTACTGGGATGTCTGGAGATGGAGTACTGACATGCTGAGGAGAAAATGGGGGATCTTGGCATTTTCAGCCTGGAGAAGGGGTTCCTCTGAAGACAACTAATAACAGAGTCCCAGTGCTTATAGGAAGATCATCAAGGCAAAGCTAAGCTTTTCAGAGTCACATGTGGTAACAGAGTGAGTGACAGCAGGCAGATGTGGAAACAAGAGAGGGTCAAACAGGTTATCAGAAGTATTTTCCTCAGGAGGACAGCTGAGCTGTGGAACAGGTTTCCTAGAAAGGCTCTGCAACCTCCATCCCTGGAGATTTTTGAGATGCAATTGGATAAATCCCTGCGCAACCCGGTCTGGCCCTGTAGCAGACCCTGAATTACCATGCTGGTCTGTGATGCTCTAAATGTGGTTTACTTTTGCTCCTTTCCACTGCAGAGACAAGCTGAGACACCCACTGCAGTGGGATTCTCACCGCTGGCATTACCACCAGCAGAAGGAGACATTATCACAGGTGTTACCCCCAGAACACAGTGAAGGAGTATTTTTCTCCTAGCTATAAGTCTTCAGAGAAGAGCTCTGGTCTTTTCCTTTCATATATACCTAGAAAAACCATTCAGTTTTTGGTTTAAACACTCACACTTTCACCAGTAATTGTCCAAATAGGTACCTTGGGATTATTGTACAGTGGAGCATTTTCCTGTGCAAGTGCTCAGGTTAGTAAGTTTTAAGTGCAGGCTCAGTGCCACAGAAACATAACTGCATAACATGCCCTTGCACAGATTTTCACAATACAATTTACATACAGTTTACACAATTCCACAATTTACATAATACATCTTCTAAAATGCTTAACATACTATGTGCAATCTGCACAATCTGCATTTAATAACAGTAGGGTCATCAAGTTGCAAAATGCTCAGATGGTCCCTTCTTGTCTTACATTTCAATATTAGTTTTTATTTTGCCTCTACACTTTTATCACATCTTAAATTTATATTAATTTGATTTGCACTTTCTTTGGGATCTGAAAGTATTTCACACAAAATTATCAGAATACAGACACAAAAATTAAAAAAGCTCCCCAACAGCTGCTAAGAATTCCAGAAGGATGATGAATTCTTTTAAATTCTATAGAGAATGATAGGAAAAAACAAAGATCAAGAAAGGATGCACTACTGAGAAAGAAAAAACAGAAAAGAGGAGCTGTTCAAATGTATAATCAATAAGAAATCAGTGAAGCAGAAGAAGGACCATACAGATGACAAGGGTAATATTGTGTTGAAACACTGCCAAAAGAAGGTAATTAATTTTTTCACTCAGAATTCATAAAGGAACATGAAGTTACTGCCATGAACTGACAGATAATTCACAAATTAGGATAGAAAAATGCTGAAGGTACAGAAGTAATAAACAAATCAGGGTGCCTTTTTGGAGAGAATCAGGAAACATGGCTTCAATCTGCATGAATTGTAGAAGCAGATTTTGATCTTGTAAACGTATTTCCAAATATGTAAAGGTTAAGGCAAACAAACAGTAAGCTGACCAGTATTTTTTTATGCAACAGTGAAAAGCTTGGTCTGGAAGTACATAACTAGAGGAGAGCAACACTTAGAACAATGTTATTTTTTTTTTTGCTCATTTTACATGCAGTGGTAAAAGGAGACAACACTTAGTAAAGAAACAGTCCAGACTGAATAGAAAGAAGAACAAGACATCAAACATAATGCAAATAATAACCTCTGCTCCTTTTTAGAAGTATGAACTTGTCACAATGAAGAAACACCTGTATCTGGCTGCAGTGAATCACAGGTTGAAGGTTGAAATGCTTAACAGACTACTCCTCTAAAATTTTGAAAAGAATTAACTAATTCACAGTGGTATATAAAACATTACTGTTTAAATTAATTCTGATGTAATTGCACTGGAGAGGATGAATGTGGGGGGTTTGCATCTACTTGACTTCCTTTTTTTTATATATGTATATATTTACTACCTCGTGAATTGGAAGAAATTAGGAGTAAAGTAACAAAAAATTGCAGATAACACAAAAACTGCAAGGAATTCTCATGAGGGTAAAAAGCAACAAACAACAGCTGAACAGATGCAAATTTACAAGTTGCAAAATAACTAAAGTGCAAATTTGGCAAATAAAAATATACATTTCTGCACCAAAATAAGCCAACATTTCATTATCCAACAGTGACTTGAATTTCACTATGCTGAGATTGTGTAAAGGAAAAATGCCAAAGAAATTTTGAGTTATAGTTTAATTTTGCCCTGATTTTGGTAGCACCAGTTGATCCTTTAGCTGTTTTATCTATCCATTTGGGTTAATTAAAAAAGACAAAGAGTCACCAACCAAGCAACCAAGTGCTTTTCCAGTTCTGTTTAGTACTCTGTAAAAAATTAATGGTCATCTTCATATGTGACTGGAACACAGTATCCCTAGCCCAATAAAGAAAACCTCAATTAGGCACAGCTTCACAGGCAGCAAAAAAGGTCAAGGCAATTCTTTACTGCTTAAATATCACATCACAAAAGAGGGCTAAAGCAGTACAACTTTTTCTTTATTGGCCTTATTCCTGCTGAAATCTATGCAAATGCATTGACATGAATACAACTTGACATAGATTAACTTGTGCTGATTCACCAGGGTCAGGATTTCCCCCTCAATGTTGAATTAAACAAACTCAGTGTGTGGGAAAGAATTACCAGTAGGAAACAGAGAACCAGCATGGCACATAGCAAGAAGAAATTCCAGAATTGAGTTCCATCAGAGGAATACACTTCCTCAAGGGCTTTTGGGGTTTTTTTTAACATATGGAACATATACATAAAGCATTCCCACAGGTACTGAAATGTAGGTAGTAGTCCACTGACAGTTGCTATATGGGAGTCAGTTAGTGGTGTCTTTTGACATCTTTCAATTTGCTTACAGCAAACAGTAGAATCAGTACTACCTTAACAAACTGTTAATCTAAAATCTTTTAACTTTTATGGTGCATTTTGACTTGTTGCTTATGTGCACAATACACTTATTCTCTCCCCTGTAAAATGTTTGTCAAAGTAATATAATACACTGCCCTCATAAAATGTTAGTTTTCCAGAGGAATGGGGCTTTTTACTTCAGTTTCAGAAATATATTTTAAAAATGGGAAAAATGAAGATGATGGAAATATAATTATTATAGCAGCTGTTTGGGTTACCTCCAGAAAGATGTATAGTGAATGGAAGTACTTATATGAAACAATTTTCAGCTAAATAAATGGGATTTAAATTTGTCATACTTACCATAAGAAGTCTATCTCCAACCTGCAATCTCCCATCTTTTTGTGCAGCTCCCCCATCAATAATCTTGGTGACATAAATGCTGTTGTCCCCAGGGATGTGTTGGTTTCCCACCCCTCCTGCAATACTGAATCCTAGACCTGGAAAAGATATTGTAAACAAAACATTAGCAATACAACATATAACATTAAAGAGAAATGGAAGAGTAGCATATACACTGTTAACTTTGAGTATTTTTTACAGAAATACAAATGACATACTTTCACATTTCCTGAAGGGTCAGGGACAGACCTAAAGCAAGGAAATTCTATGCCATTTGCATTGAAAGGTCGAGACAAAAATAATTGAACCAGTGATGATTCTATGCAATCACCTCACAGCGTCCAGTGCAGCCTACATCAAGAAGTTATGGCTTTCCAAGGTAAGCAATTAAACTCTGAAACTTGGAGTTTATTTCGTTAAATATTACTACATATACATCACCATCTATCAGAACAAAATGAAAGGCATTCTGACTGTCCACACGATTTGAAAAACACTTGGAGAGGTCTAGCACAGGTTTTCCAAGTTTGTGGAGTAACACAGTGAAGGGTCAGTGAAAGTAAGAGAGAAAAGGTGTAGGTGTTTGATTTGAAGTGTGGGGTTTTTTCTAAGACACAAATCTTTGGCTATGGACACAAAAAGTAAGAAAGCAATTGTCCTTTGTAAATATCTAACTTCTATTCAGTAATGTCTGAAATTCCTTGATAAAGACTCAAAGACACAAACTTTGGAACAATGTCAATAATACATGCCGATATGATTCAAGAAAATGTTGGGGGAAGAAAAAAAGACAGTTTTCCACTTTTCCTGTATTTCTTATCCTCTGATACACTGCACATATAAGCAAATCATTGCTTTAATTTTTAGGTACATTTTTATCTCTCAAACAAAGAAAATACAAAAATTACTGTGCTTGATTTCCATAAAAATTAACTTCATACAGCTAATTTTTCAGAGATTATGTAGCTAATGGGAACTTTCATCTGAACAGAGAAGCCGTTTCTGACAATAACTTGCTTAGATTATTGATTTGACTAGGGATTTCTCTTTTAGCTGTACAGAAAAAAACCCCAGTTATATCTATTTAGAGAGTAATCACTGGTTTTACCCATGAAATCTATGCTGTTCACTCATTCCTAAAAGAAACATGTTGGTAATTGCTGTAGCCTGAGCAGTAAAACACAGTAGTAAAAACTGAGTTGCCTGAAATCTGGCATTTTATCACAAACTCAAAAGCCACACTGCTTGGGCAATAAAAATTAAGGGACAGTGTATATGTAATATACACAACATTTTTAGCAGCTGTATGAGTGCAGAGATAAGAGGGGTTTTGAGTGAACTAAATATTTTCATTCCCCCCCCCCCATTATTTTCATTTGATCATTATTTTACCTTCCAAAAGATGTGAGGTCAGATACCATAATGGACTACTTAACGGATAGTGCCACACGAGTAAATTACAAAAAGAAATCTTTGAATTTATATCTCAAATTGAAACACTACTTAATTAATTGACTATTAACAATACACATGAATTTAATTCAGAAGAATGGGGTAATTAAAATAAAGCTTTATTGAATTTCCAGCTAAAGCTGGCAATCACTCATACTATTTATGTGTTACTGTCACTACAAGGATAAAAAGATTATGATTTTTTCAGCAGGGAAGAATTTTTTCCTGGGACTGCCAAAAAAGAAGAGAAAAGATATTCCAATAAAACATTAAGAATGGAAATTTTATTTAAAACACTAGTTATGGACAAGGAACAATGTTTGTATAATATTTCTCAGTGATATAATTGTAATCAATTTGATCTAAATCCCATCTCTATAAGCTTCTACTGGTAAAAACGTGAGAGTGTTCCAGAATGCTGGTGGGACCAAATGAGTGGTCCAGACCTGAGGCAGAGGCCTTTCCTCAGCTCAACTGCTCAGCTAGGGCACGACCTTGGGAAGATTAGGTTGTGGTGCCCTTCGATCCCCTCCTCTTCCCTTTACTGACACTCTACGCGTGTAAAGGGCGAGGGTTTTTTTGACTTCTGCACACACAACTGGTGTGTACTTTGCACAAAGTGGGTCCTAATTCAGCCTTGTTCTGCTGCAATACAAGTAATAGCCAAGACAACCACCTGCATTTTCTGCAGTGCTGAGTGGGGTGCTTGGCTTGCTGTTTGCATGGTTGTAGCACAGTGGATGTGTCAAACCATAAAACAAAAGAGAACTAACACAGACTACTCTCATTAGAAAAGTGAAGCTTACAACAATGAAAGGAGTAACAACTTCTACTACAGCCTACATAACATTTAGATGTGATACAATGAGTGGGGTTATGCTGTGTTTCTAAGTAGGGCTGGTCTTTGGGCATTCAAAAACCCAGCAGTGATTATATAAAGGTTTAAAAGAGCAGAATTGGGTAATACTGTGGGGAGAAAAGAGAGACTGAGTAGGAAAGAAAACTGAGAGGAGAAAAATTTTCCATGTCAATCAATAATGACTTCATTTCATTGCTTAATACTTTCCTTCTTAAAAAGATTTCTTGGAAAGAACAGGGAATGGAACAATGGCCCATTTAATTTTATTTAAATGACTTATGCTAATTGCTAGGGCACATGGAAATTATACTACAAAAAAATTTTGGGTAGGATTCATATGGCCAAATGACATCAGACAACTATGCTTATCATTTATACTACCTGTACAATAAATGAAAATTCATTAAGAGCTTTTAAAGTATGATTCATCTCATCTCAGCAAGACATCTGAAACAGACGAGGTGAATCACACTTTGGTTTCTGAAAGGCTGGGGTCTGGATGTGGGAAGAGGTGAGTGGGAAGATGGGTGCTATGAAAGTTCACAATCTGAATTCATTTAGACTGAAGGTTTCTCCTTTAAGACTTCAGAAAGGTTTCCTCAACCCTGGTGTGCATCCCTGGTCACTCACTATATCAGATCAGTGTTAGTGTCATATTAATTCTTACTCTGTTTTAAAAGCAGAGAATTATTTAAACAAGAGGGAAGATTGGAACAAAGTATGTTTCCTAAATGGTATTTTTCATTGTTCCATTGAATTAAACCCCCCTCAAATAAAAGAGCATATTTAATTGCAGGACCTTTTCCTTGTTGACTCCTTCAGTTAGGAAAACATTTCCATCAGAACACAGAAGATCAGGAATTAGCCACTTCCTCTTTGGCTGATGTGCAATCTGCTTCATAGAAACAGATGATCTTGGACAGAGCGCTCAAATTCCTCACAACAGGAATTAGATGGAGGATAAATTCAGAATTGACTTGAGGAAGAAATGTTTTATGATGATAGTGGTGAGGTACTGGCACAGGCTGCCCTGAAAAGTTGTGGATGTCCCATCCCTGGAGGTGTTCAAGGTCAGGTTGAATGGGGCCTTGAGCAACCTGCTCTAATGAGTAACAGGGTTGGAACCTAAAGATCCCTTCCAACCCAAATGACTCCATGTTTCTATCAGTGAAGTTCAGTGAAGAAGAGACTACTTCAAGAGGGAAAAAGAGAGAACTGGATTTAACACTGGTGCACTTCCAAATCAGTTGCAGCTTCGTTCAAAATCACTGAAGACGCCCATATAAGATTGACTCAATGTGCAAACTAGGAAAGTTAAGTCAAACCTCATTTCCTTCCACTTCCACTGGATACGTGTTTGTAAAATTCATCTGCCTTTGGATTCCACAAATGCTGATCACTGATCCTGGGAATAATAATGTGTAATAATCCTACGAAACGGCAGATACTTCTGGTATCAGAAAGAGGAAAAGAGACAGGGATAAAAGCTATTCCATCAAAACTGGAAACTGCAGAAAAAATGCCACTATTAATAACTCAAAGATATTTATTCATATCTTTTCCTGGGGATTATTAGCAAGAACATGCTGAAATATTTTACTATTTACATCTATTTTGCATTATTTGCCGTACCAGATACATGTTTTAAATATATCACTATAGAAGTAAAACAATATGTTCTAACTACTTTTCTAGTAAAAGTGGGCTTGGGGGCTCCCCATATAATTAGTCCAGCAAAGTTAGACTAGTAAAAATAAATAATAATAATAATAAAAAAATAATAAAACCTTTGTTAAAGACACAGTGGGTTAATTACACTGCAGGTGTATCACTTTGCAGTAATCAGAGAGGGAGCCTAAAAAAATCAACTGCAGCTATGTAATGTCAGCTTTCTAATGAGAAGTTAAAGAAACTCAGTCAGAATGCCAAAAATGGATGTTGCATTTTGCTACTATCCTACACAGAGAACCAAGCTTATTTTAAATCAGCAAACAGAATGAGGATTTTAAAACACAAATCCAACATGAGTTTCACAGCTCCCCATAAGGGGAAGCCAAAGAAAGCAGCATTTAAGTCACAACCTTAATATATAGTTGAGAAAAGTTTGATTTTCAGGTTGTTAACCAAAACAGTGTGCTTTAGAGATACAAAACAGGCAATTCCAATTCCTAGCTATACCACAGTATACCCTACCTCATAACTGATCTGTGAGCACAGACTTTGTGAAATCACAAGAGACGTAGGACTTTTAACAGAAATATTATCATACAAGAGACGTAGGACTTTTAACAGAAATATTATCATATTAACAAATGAAATTTGAATGGGAGTAGGAATGTAAAGACCAAAAGTTAGAGAAATCATGTGTACTGACAGTACAGAGCATTCCAAGCAATAAAAATCAAAATGAGTTGTTTCTGTCAAGCCTGGACAGAATGTCTGGACTTTGTAAGACCATTGAACAGGTGTCTTGCCAGCAGAAGACCCTGTACCATGACAGTGGGATGGTGGCAGCAAGACTGCAGCATGTGACATCTGCCATTCTCTTGCCTGTAAGCCCGACAGGGAAGCAGATCGTATCAATAAAAATGCGTGTTTACTAAATGAAAAAAATCAGCAGATGAGCAGCCACCTTGTGGCTTAGAGACCAAAGAAAAAAGTATTCAATATAAAGGACGACTCATAACAACAGTAGATTCCTGGAGGGTATAAATAATTTATCCAAAAATCTGTCAGTTCACGGTTGCCAATCAAGAATATGCCAAGAGATGTGGCAAAGGTTTGATGTCTCATAATCTCTGTGTCACACACAAGTGAGTCAGATCACCTCAGCACATGCACCCTAGGGGATGTGGATGAAACGAAGAGTGAATGAAACAAATGAAAGGAAGATCATAAATGGTTAACTTATTCAGAGATTTCATGAATAAATGTCACCACCCCTCCCAATACATTCTCTCATTGCTTTCTGCCACATTTACTTTCTAAAGTAAACAAACTGATTTGCTTCAGAGCATCACGTGAATTCAGATTTTAAGAAACTGCTTCATGCAGCAAAACAGAACGTACCATCAGAAAGGACCCCCAACGAGCTGCGCCACTGAGGCCCTTCCCTGGCTGCTCCGTGGCATATGACACATCAACCATGTTCCTGCTAATAACTGGACATGGCAATGAGGAACCCAAGCTGAGGCAGCTCCTGCCTTTCCAAGGGCCAGCCACTTGTATAACAGAGCTACAAAAGATGTAGCTTGTTAAAACTGTCAAACCTGGAACAATGACGCCCAATCCAGGTTTCTAATTAATCAAATTCTACTTGCAGGGAAAAAAAGGAACATATAAAGTGCTTTGACTGATATAATGATTGACTTGTTTTGACAGCTACCACTGTTATGTCCTGTTTATATGAGTAAACAAACTATAAAAATGTTAATTACAAACAAAGGAGTACCAGGGAATGTCTCCCCATGCCCTTTGCTCAAGCCTCTTGTTGCCAGTTTCAGCTTTCCTGGAGGACACATACAGCATATATTTTTATAACACCTCACAACTGTTGACATTTAATATACTTGTTGTAGCTGTGACTTATGACTATTGTTCATTATTGACAGCAGATACCTCTTTTACTCGGTGCATACAAAAAGAAAATACATCACAAAATAAAAATTAAAGTTCGTGTCACAATAGTTATGCAATGTTACAAAGAGAGACTAGTCTTCCTCTACAGAGCTCTGTCTTTGTCATTCTGTGAGTCAGTTCTGGAGAAACTATTAATCCCAAGTATATGAAGTCACTTTATCTCATCTCCTTCATGTTGTAGCAGTAGAGTCAAATATCAATTTATTTGAGTGAGTTCTTCCTGCAAGTCTTACACCTGATGCATGTGACATCTTATGCCAGAAGGACTTATGTGAATAAAATTTGGCTACATTTTTTTCTGTGGATGAAAAAGTCAATCTAATAAAACTTTTACTAATATTCATAACATACTTAAAAGCTGCCTAATTTCATTGCCACTGTTAATTCTTGTTTCAGACCATACTTCCAGATCACTTTAGAGGGCTCTTTTTGTAACTAACAATTGGATAATAGCCTTGACCATGAAGAAAGTCCCTATACATCTAACACAGCATATAGTTATCTAGTGTTTCTTTCTAATGGCCTTGGGTTAAAAACTTTAAGCATCTTCCTTATTGTTTTGACATTTTCTTTCAGAAATATCTTGCGTTTCAGGTTATTTCCCAGTTGGTGTCAGATAGAATAAAAATGATGTACAGTGCCAGTAGGTAAGAAGAATATTGTCCAAAACCACCTCACACAAACTGAAAATTATTGTTCTCCTTACACTGTGTGGCATGATATATTTGTGCCTTCAGGTATTTATCTAACTGTTTTTACACATTTCCTTTGTTCTTGCCCACAGCCACTTTTACAGCTATTATTTTCAATAATCCCTACATTCTGGCTCCCAGTGCATCACCTCTCCATAGTACTGAAGCAACAGGGATACCAGATTACAGTACAGCCTCTACTGAGGAGGACACACAGCACTCCCACTGAGTATGGCCAGCGTGCTCACAAGACATGCTATGGCTGGATGCTGCTTGGCAGCTGTGATCATACAGCAGGCAAAGAAAATTCTTTTCCTGCAAATGATCACTGATGCTTTTCTGTATGGAGACAGATTTTGGTTGAGGCTTTAATAGAAATTTAACAGTAACATTTTTCATCTTATTTGCCTTTATCTGCATGAATTTTTAGCTCTGCAAATTCAAATTTTCAAAGTAAATTACAATAGTAGAGTTAATTCTAATTTTAACTATTGATTAATAAAAAAAAAAAGAAGATCATGGACATTTAAAACATTATAGTAACACAAACTTGCTGCACAACCCAGTGCAAGAATGTGCAGAGGCATGCCCTTGATTCTTGATGAAAACAGAGATATTGATCTCACTGAGATTAAAATGTCTTCAAGACACTGCTGCATATGTACATTCACACTATCACAAAGAGTTCTCTAAAGGACTGAAGGCTTGGAAAAATGGCAGCCAGCTAAAACTCAGAGGAGACACTGTGGTGGTAGCTGCTATCTGGAGATGGAGGGATGGCAGGCTGATTTCCATACCTTTGATTGAGAGTATCTGAGCAGGTTTTCAGCATATGTAATTTTAAAATTTGGCTACTATGCTGCTAACTACAGTTCCTTATGTCTGCTCTTAACCAGCTTCCTGCTGAGATGTCATGGAAAATACCTGCCCACTACTGCATTCTCTGAGCTTGCTGTTCCACTGGGGGCAGGGGAATGCATCTTCTCTTTGGACACAGGGTTCATCAATGTCATCTGAGACCCAGAAAGGTCAGAAACACAAAAGAGTACAGAATATGGAAAAACATCATCTGGATATTCCAGGGATTTTCTTGCTGAGTTACTCAGCTTTAGCCTCAGAAGAAAATATAAACAACTTCAACTCCTTTCCAACTACTTTTTCATTTTTGGGGCATCAAAATCAAATATTGTAGCCAAATTCATTAGGTTAAAATATGAAAGAAAGAAAGCTGTTATCAGGAGACAGTGTTACACTCCTTGGCTTAAAAAAAATCATTTACATTTCCAGCCAGAAAGGAAATGATGGGAAATTGAGATTATGATGCAAATGTTAATAAAGCTGCAAGGCAGTGAGTGCATGTTTAAAAACAATCATGCTGGAGGTATAGTAGATAAAGCATTGGTTTACATCATCATAATAGTAAAGCTAATCTTTCTATAATCTTTCATAAAGCCTTGAAAACACATCTTGTTAAATTACATTGCTATTTGTAGGAATTTGTAAAAAAAGTTCTCTAACATGCAAATGAAAACAATTTCTTCTCTTCTATTGTTTCATAGTTTAATGTTTTTCTCATTATTATTTTTTTGCTTGCATATATTTATCCCTAAAGATAATTCTCCTCAGATATAGCAGAAAAGAAAGGAAACAGCATGTCAGGAAAATACACTTAGAGCCTCATTAGAACTTGTGTTTATTCTGTATTTTTACATTTATTCCAATTAATTAGGAATAAAATTCCCAGAAAGCATAGACAACGAGCAGTGGCCTTATTACACAACAATAATTCTTCAGATTACTTTAAAATTGGACTTAAAAAGATCAGGGAATTTTCCCAATTATTCACAATAATCTGACTTTCAAAGCATTAATGAGGATTCTAGTTCACTGAAAATCATATTAAACCACACTGACACAGTTTTGCCAGTATAAGTGCAAGAAAAAGAAAATTATTTCATTTTTGACATACACTGACGCTCCAAGAATTATAGCAAGCAGTTTGGTTCTTTTGGAAATAAACACATTATACACCAAGTCTAAACATTTCATGTTAAGACCAGTCAAATTAGGTTTTTTAAAAAGTGAAGATTAGTGTTTTGAAACAGAAAAATCCAAGATCTGCCACTTAGGAACAGAATTAACTGCTTCTATCTGAAGTTTTTAAATGCCCTTCTCTTCTCACATCTCCACATGCCTACAACTGAACCAAATGAATGGTCACTTCCTTTTCATGCAAGAAGCTTTATGTATACTTTCGGTGCACCCGCAAGGACAAATAATCCTCAGATCCAGAGGCACTAAAAAGCAGAATTTTTGATCAGGGAAGACATCATCTGGCTGGCTGCCTGGTGACAGGATCTTTTA
This sequence comes from Phainopepla nitens, assembly GCA_013400175.1. NCBI lineage: Eukaryota > Metazoa > Chordata > Aves > Passeriformes > Bombycillidae > Phainopepla > Phainopepla nitens. The sequence goes on along the minus strand of VXBQ01013133.1, from coordinate 581,897 downwards.
TATCTTGCAGGGAATAATGTAAAACACTGCATAAGTGGCCAGTATGGCTGAATGTGATATGAAGGGACTGCTAAAGGCTACCCATTTTTTTCCCTCATACTTTTTTTTTCTACATTACCAGCATTTGTCTTGGCAAGAGGTTTTTGGTTTTGTTCTGGGTTTTTTAATCCCATCCTCATCCCTGCTCTTCCATTCAATTGGGCAAAAATCAGCTGGACTATACAAGACTACAGATGAAGAAAACATCCTGGGAAGGTGTTCAAAGCCAGGTTGGATGGGGCTTTCAGCAACCTGGTCTGGTGGAAGGTGTCGCTGCCCATGGCAAGTAGGATGGAATGCAACGATTTTGAGGGTCCTTTCCAGCCCAAACCAACCCCATGATTTTAAGCAGCCAGTTGTCCTAATTAGTAGCAAAAAAGCCAAAAGGAGGTTGCATGGTGCGTTTTTAAAATTGTCATATGCTGACCTAAAAACTCACTAACACCAAAAAAGACAACTCTGACGTGCTCTTTGCCTCCTTTCCCACTGCTTGCCTTGAAAATGTTCCAGCCAAATGGCAAATTGAAAATGGCATGAAAACCAAGCCAAATTAACCTGAATCACAGACCAGGTGCATATTGACCATCATTCACAGAGATAGCAGCAGTAAGAGCCGGCATATGAGGATGGTGTTGGGTCCACAGATCCCCTTTGCTGGCAGCACACTTTTTTACATAGCCCCTAATTATAGATCTGTGACTACTATGGAGAGCACTGCAAGGCCATCACTGCTGCCCCGCAAAACCAATTTGAAGGATGTGGGAAGAAGGAAAGATGTAGGGACAGGAACAAGTAGCTGAAGTGAGTAGGACAGAAATGGGTGTTTAGGATAGTAATGCACCTGAAAAACCGTCAATAAAATTATGCCTTTACAGCACAAGTCCTACTGGGAGGAAAGGGAAAATAAAACTGCTCTCCTAAGCTTAAGAGACAGAAAGAGAAATTAAAAATCATAGGTTTGTAAGGCTCTTGAGAGCTAAGCCAGATCTACAGTGGAAGAAAGCAGTGTAATAATAATAATGCTTATTCAATATTTCTGCATTTTTCTGTTCTGAAAGATACACTGGTACCATGAACCTCCTTTCCTGACTTGAGAATCAAATATGAAATCTTTAACCCACCCTTTCAAGAGAAGCACAAGGCATGAGAATATTGGATTTAACCACCATTGCATGCATTGTGAGAATGTCTAATCTAGAGAATAGTTTTGCATGCAGGTTGAAAGAAGGGAGAAATCAAATTATCTCTCTTGTCCCATTTTTTTCAAATTTTTAAGGCAATTAGCCTCATTACCATAAATATGCCTTTATAGCCACATTTATTTTAACTGCATCTCCTGTTAAAAATGCCATTTTCCATTAATATGTAACCAATAATCAACCAGCTCTCTAAAGTTTTCATTTTGAAGACAAGTACCTGGAAATGGGATCAGCATGGCAGGTCTAGATCTCACTGGTGTAAAACCAAGACAAGTCCCCTTTCCCTGATTGTCTCCTCTCTTCCACAGACAATTCAACAAAATCTTGCAGGCTTTTTTTTACCTCTTTTCACTCACTGTTCTTGCTCCTAAAGTTCACTTGATCTATTTAATTCCTGATGCTACATAAATTCAGACACATAATGTTTGGGCAAAGGAAAAAGTCTGTCTGTATCTGCAGTGTCAAGAGACAGAGAGGCAGTTACAGACACCTGGAACGACTGCAATGAGAAGATCCAGTGCCTGTTATTGTTTTTACATTATATATTAACCTGGGTTCAAATCCTTAAACATGGCTCACTTTCCATGCACAAAATACTCAAGCTGTTTCAGATGTAGGAACCAAATTTATGCTGACAGTCCATCACAGTTTGCCAGTTATTAACAAATAGTACCTATGTCATTTTCTGCACAAATTACTGTAATTACTGACAGCAGAACAAGATATTTCATCTCCTAATAATGCAAATGAAAAGCATTTGTTCCTGTAGATGAGCACATCAAGATCTGCCTTAAAGTAGTTTTTACTTTTTGATGAAATGTTAAATTTTTTAAGTCTTTGTACCATGTAAATCTGTGCTTTTCCTGCCTTTTTTTTTTTTTTTTCTGATATAGATTCATTTTTGAAACCTACAGATTTGACACAGGAGAAAATTATTCCAATTCAGGAAGAAATGCTATTTGCTTTGTATAACATTAGGTGATACATCTTGAAATGAGTATAGCTGGGTTTCTGCTAAGTTAAATGGCTCTTTCAGACAAATATTTAATAATTTGTCACCAACAAAATGGAGCCAGAAGGAGCCGTCTGTCAGTTTGGTATCTGTTTAACAACCATACATGTCAGGGACAGACTCATCAGGTTCTTTTATTTGTCCTCCATCTGATGAGGGAAATTTAACATTTATTTTCTCATCCCTGTTGCAAAGCTGAACAGAAATAACTTATTGAAAAGCTCTCTGTCAATTATGTTGAAGCTTGAAAATACAAAATGAAATCAAAATTCATCTTGCAGCCTTTTATCTATTTGCAATCAACCCATAAATAATCAGTCAACCGTTCAGTTACTTCCTTCTTAAAAACACAAGAGAAATCAAGGCACAAATGTACATGTATTTTTGCTTTTTATGTAAGGCAATTTATGGAGCTGTGATATTAAAAGTTGAACAGGTATATAAATGCTACAGGGAAGGAAAATAGATGGTGGTTGTTGAAGAGAACTAATAAGGCAAAGACACTCTGAAAGTGAATTCATGAGTCATTGCACTTTGCTTTGATTCTTTTTATCTCTCTGAAACTGCAGTTTGGTCCCTTAGTTCAGTTTACTGATGACGCTGTCTTGCAGCACTCTACGAAGCAAAGTGAAGCAAAAATGTTTTATTTGCCAGTGAGAAGCGCTCTATACTCTCACAGAGGAAAATGTGTAAAGTCAGATACTCGTGCCTTTCTAAAAAAGATAAGGACAGGACCTCTAGTGACAGCACAGTGGGTAATGGCTTTAAACTGAAAGAGGAGATAGATATGAGAAGAAACTCTTTGCTGTAAGGGTGGTGAGGTGCAGGTTGCCCAGAGAAGCTGTGGATGCCCCACCGCTGTAAGCGTTCAAGGATGGGGGTGTGTTTGGATGGGGGTCTGAGAAACCTGGTCTAGTTGAAGATGTCCTTGATCATTGCAAGAAGGCTGAGAGTAGATGACCTTTAAAGCTCCCTTCCAACCCAAAATATTCTTTACTCATTGTATGGTTCTATGACTTCTCAGAAATTATGCCGAATATTTGCTAAGGGAATTGTATTCTAGCATACCTAACAAGAAAGAGAATGTGAACTCACATTTGAAACAGAATTATAGATTTTTTTCAGACTGGTTCCAGACTATTAAAGATTTTCTAAGAACTTGTGCTTAACAGAATTGAAATGCAGAGGATAACACTTAAAAAATATGGTTGCTCAAGCTTGAGTTACACTAAAGATTTTCTGGGAGTAAGAGTTTCTCTCTTAATGAGGTACAGCATAACACAAGACCCTGTTGTTAGTCCCTTGAGGGGTTCTAGCTGGGAGGGATATTAACGTGGCCTTTCCATCAGCTATTTCAACTAATAATAAACCCTGAACTTTCCTGCAATGCCAGAGCCAGGGTGTAGGTCAGTCTCTGGGAACCCTATACGCAGCATTTCCAATGAAAAATGAAACCCTGGGGGAAAGAATGAATGTACTAACATCTTGGTTTATTCACAGGCCATTTCTGGGTCTCATTTGGAAAATTCAGGCAGCTATTTGGATGAAAAGATTCATACCAGTGAGACTCACCCAAAGTCTCCAAGACTGATTTTAGCTGTAAGGAAACTTAGCTCAGATTGGAGCTGGACAAAACTGTTTATAAAATCAAGACTTAGCAATAAAAGACCTGGTGCAGTCCAAAGCAAAGGAGATTTTACCAAACTGCAAATGCTCAAACATTCTGTGAAAACACCCTTTGGTGAAGAACCATGCACCCACCAGATCAAATTGCTCCTAAGGAGCATGATCCTGGCTTGAGCAACAGAAAAATTGAGAAGATAGAGAAATGCAGACTAAGATACCAGATTACCTGTTCTAATATTCATATATATTTTCCCATGCACAGAAGTTTTTTCTAAAACGTTTTATCCTTCCTAAAGCAAAAAAAAAAAAAAAAGATAGAAATGAAAAATATAAAATTACTGTTGAGGACAGGCAAAGGACACATTTTTTTGTCTGGAAGACATTTTCTCCATTTCGGCAGATGGAGGATTTAAATAGCCTGATGCTTATTCTTTGTCTTCAAAGTATAGTGAAATTAGAAAATTTTGTTATGAATCTTGGGACAGAAAGAAACTCAATGGATCATTATTCTTCTCAACCTGACGTAGAAGCAACTAATGTTGCATTATGTGTAATAAATGGCTGTCTGGCATACCCGAGTATTTCCCATGCTACAGACCTGATGTCCTCCCTGGTCCTCACTTCTACATCTAGTATAAAAATCTTGTTTACTATTTGTCTCTTAAATTTTGTTTCACACCCTCCCTAGGGAGCACAGAGAACAAACTCACTCTTCAAAGATGCAGTGCAAGGCTAGATTGCTATCAGGTGCCGATAAAATGCCCCCACCTCCCACTTAGTCTTTGGTATTTCAGATAAATGGCTTCAGATCACTCATTTATTCATTGCAGGACAGGCTTTCTAAATCTCTGATCATTTTTACAGCTTTTTCCTAGAGTCCCTCCAACTAGTATACACCCTTCTTGAAGTATAGAACTCAAAGCTTTATCTGTAAAGGATGAAAGGAATGCTGCTATGTCTTATAAACCATACCTCAATTTATAAAACCAAATATAGCATTTGAATGTTTCATCACAACAAGATGTGTTCGAGACACAAAGAGAGCTAACAAAGTTCTAGCTACTCTTCCACGTGATTCTTCTCCTACAGTTTTATGTTAGCACTATTTAGCAGATTATGTGGTTATTTCTGCTGAAAGCACCTTGCAGTTGACCCTGCCCAATTACACCTTTCCTTTTTCAGATCGCTTTCAGTGTTGAACCCTCCCTGTACACGGAGTCATCTGAGAAAAATGAGGAAGTGTTGCCGAAGACAAGTGTGGTCTCTTCTGGTTATCATTACTCTTCAACCCTTTTCTAGATGCTTATAAAGAGATTTCCTACTTTTTCAAATATTCTTCTGAGATTCTAAAAATATACTGATGGCTTCACAGTTCCTCAGCTCCTCTTGTTCACTTCAATTAAGATGCATTTTCTGCTTCATCTTTCCAGTTTTTCACCTTACCTTTCCTCATGGGTGTTCAAGCTTGACCATTGTCAGCACTCAGATTTCATCAGATAAATTCTGCTGGTCTGTCATCAAGACCATCAGGACCTGTGAGTGTGTGAATATCTAGCTTCTCTAAGTGCTGCCAGACCTATTGCTTCTTTGTTTGAGGCTGATTTTCATCATGATAGCAACCTTATCAGAGATGACCCTTCTGTGAAAACTGATGCCAGCAAAAAGGTAGGTACTTTTCACATCTTGTCTTGAAAGCACTACAATCACAATGCCTCTCTGTAACTGCCAAGTACATCTCTAATATTACAATCCTGCCTTACAGAGGGGTCTGATTTGCTACAGTAGTATTTAAAAGTATAATATAAAAATAACTTTCAGAAATTTTGGCTATGACATTTTATAATAATTTGAATTTAGAAATGATACACATCTGACCTACAGACCGTGGATAAGATTTACCCCTAGCCTACAATTTACACGGAGTTTATTTTTCATATACAGTATATAAAATGTAAATGTGCCCACAATAAACAATTTTACTAAATTATTTGCTGTAATTTTATGTTTCCTTATTTCAGTTCTCTCTGTTGGAGTGAATAATACGCCTTTCTAGTAACTTCATGAGACAGCCTACAAATTGTTTTGCATAAGAAACACAACAAAAAAAACAAAAAACCAAGAAAACCAAAACACAGTTTTGAGAAAGAAAACTCTTATTATGTCCTTATTTGCAAATATCACTTTCCAAAATAAACATGTCAAGCATATCTTGGGGCTATTGTTCTTTTAGCTTATGCAACACATCTTTTATCATATCCTGAAGAGTTTTTGTGTCATTATACCCTTTTTTACATGTCATGAAGCTCCCAGGTCTTGCTTTGCAACTTTTTCTCCCTATCAGCAAACAACGTTACGACTTTTTTTTTTCCTAAAGAACCCAAGAGCAGGTTTGTTATTTGTTCATATAAGTTACTACCCAAAATTCAAGAAGACAGAACTTGCTACATAGATAATTAACTGAAAAATAAAGGATTAAAACACTGTTCTGTAGTTTTACACCATTAATTTGCACATTAGGCTTTATATTCAAAAAAGGATGAAACTCTCCAAAGAAGAAAATGTAAGGATTTTCAGATTACCCAGGTGAAATGAAAGATCTTGGGTCAATGAATATACTCCACACAGCAGGCTAATCCCCATCTTCTGTTGCATTAGGATGTCAATCAGGCTTCAGCAGTAGTTGTCATATAACTGTTTATTATTAAAGTGGTGAAAGATCAAGTATAATAATCATTCTCTAAAATTTACCTAAAGAATTTAAAACAAGGATCAGATATGTAGAGGAAAAAGGCCAAGAAAACTGCCACTCCCTAGGAAATTCTCACTATACCACTAAGAAACAGAAAAGACGATGTTGGCCTCCTCTCTACAGAAAGACTTTTTTCAACACTCAGACCAGTAGTTTAGCAAATGATGCCACTGTCCTTCCCTATCTTTTGATTTATCGTGTATCCTGAAATACCGATGAGACAATTAACACTCACTACACTGCCTGCTGCATCTCCTGTCCTCCTGATGAAAATAGCAATGGCAAATGGAACAAAAGGGATCTTCTCTAACTCCCTTTTTAACTCTTACACAGCACTCTAGAATGGGGAGGGAAATGATGGAGCTACTTTCTGACGCAAATTTATAACCTAGAGGAAAAAAGGAGTACAAAGGCATGCTATAATGACAAAATTATGAGACCTACTCTATTACATTTAGTCAGGAGAAAACTTTAGAACTGAAAGAGAACCTGGCCAAGCTCCATGGGGAATTTTCCTCACACTTGGCATAAGAAAAAAAAAAAAAATCCAAAAAAGGCACTTAGTCTCTGGGATTTTTAAAAATTGCAGAGAGTAAAAGGACACAGTGTCAAGTAGAATCCCAAAGCACACACATCATAGTTTTTCATACAAGCCCGAGACAAAAGATGTTCCAAGAAACTTTTCAGCAGCGTGCTGGAGATCATTATGTAACTGGGAAATCCATTTAGAAAGCAAGTTCTTTTGAAGCATTTCCACAAGGATGGGATAAATCAAGTACAGAATTTTAAAATGGTCTGCTTTATTGTCATGCAGAAGGACGCCATATTAGCCAAAGCTGGAGATTCATCCATCACTTATCCAACAGCTGAGCACGGAAATTAATAAGTCCTGTTTCTGAAGGAAGCAATCCACCAAAAAAAAAAAAAAATAAAAAGCCAAAAGAAAAAGAAAAGCCAACATCTTCCCTCTCTAAAATTTTCAGAAAAAAGTTAAGAGTTAAACTTGTGAAGGTGACAACGACAGTATCAGGAGAATCTTCTAGTAAGTCATGCTAACAGCTTTTGATTTGCAGCAAAAGCCTCAGAAGTAACTTTGACCACAGCAAAAGGGCCAAGACCCCATGACAGAATGATAAAAACCAAGGTCACACTGGAACACCATATCCTTTGCTGTCTCAAAGCTGATGAAATTATCTAGGCAACTGGATAATAATACAAAATTCCTACCTAATTCAGAAAGGACAAGCACAGAAAATTTTGTCAATTGAAATGTCAATGATCTACTTAGCTCCAAAGATGGTGGAATTTGATCTGATGTGACACAATTTCACAGCACCATCTTCTGCCATTTAACTGCAATTGTAATCAAAAAGATGACAGATTTATTTTCTTTCGCCACTGCAAACAAAAAGTAACCAACCAAAGTTTATTTTTCTTGAAACAAAATCTCCAGTTTGTTGGCATGCAAGCCTACCTGCACATCTATCTTTCTGTGAGTTGCTGCTTTTGCTTTATTGCAGCCACAGTTCATTAAGATGAAATGTGTTCTGCTGAAGGTGCCTCATCAGTAAGTATTGCTGAAGCAATTTAGTAATGATCTTAATGCACAGTGCTGGATTTTTATAGCCATCTCAATTGGCTATTAAAATACAGCACTGCACTTTGAAATTGCTACTGCACCACTTCAGAAATAGTTAGCATGATAGAGCTGCAGAAAGCAATGGTCATATCAGTGGAAACCTTACTCTTTGTGAATTATTTCTGGGAAATGATACTTAAAATCTGCTATGAGATTAGATGTTCATTTTGCATATGAACACAGGATTCTTCAGACCTGCTTGGAGAGTTCTTAAGAGCTTAATGGTTTCAAGGGAAAAACAGACAAAACACACACACAATATTGCTGCACAGTCTTCCCAGACATGTTGCTTACTTCTTTACTGCTAATGAAAACTGACAGTCAAATAGAAAAGGGGAAAAATCATAGTTATCATGAAAATATAAAAGACTTGAAGCAAGTAATATCCAGCAGCTCAGAGGATAGCTCCAGTTTTAGGTGAGACAACTAGCCAAAAGGAAGGATTTTGAATTCCATTTGAAATTATCCTTTTTGATTTGGAAAATAATTTCTTTAATGACTGACTACTAATCTCCAAAGATGCTTGAATTAGGTCTGATGTGAGACAAGCTGATTCTACTACTTCTTGTACTTCTAACAAAAAATATAACAGATTTACCTTCTTTCCCTACTAAAGACTTTAGAAAAAGCCTGAAAAACTAGAACTGAAGTACCATTCTAATAATAATTATTACTTTATGAAATTGTATACAAGAACTACTTTTCCTCAGGAATCGACGGAATCACTTCACGGAATCAATGTGGGTTTTTTTAAAGAAAAACTTCATATATGGTAACTTACACAAATGAGATGGCAAGTCTTTAGTGACCAAAGGCAGATAATACATTTGATATTTTATTTATATCATAAAGAAGAATATGGTAATAGCAGCTGTATGCATTTATTATCACTTAAATTAAAAAACATGATCCTCAGTCTGCGAAATTATAAAGGTGCTGATATAATCTATTACTTTTACATCAAGCACTGGCACCCCAATTGTGTCAAAATACGATTGGAAAACAGCAGAGGCATTTGTAGCACTTTTATCATGGTACTTTCTAATTTTATGATTTTCAAGAGAATACAATTTTCATGCGATAAACTACCAGAGACTCACATATTCTTACATTAGACAATCCTAGCCTGCAGGGAAGCCATGCTTTTTAGTGATGTTCACTTATAAATGATGGTTTGAGCCACTATCTTAAAACTGAAAAATTATGTCTTAATGTTGGATGGAGCACTTTCTGTTAATTGGAGGAAATACGAGTTCTTTCAAGGAAAGACATTTAAAAAAAATGGTATTTTAGTTTTGATTATAGTGCTTTTCTATTTATACCTGAAGTAAGTGATATGGTTACAGTAATATGAAGTAAAGCACATAAATTAGAGTTCAGAATCAAAATAGTTTGTTAAACTCAGCTTTGAGAAACTTTGCCTGCTTCCTCATTTTAAACAGTTCTGTCTTTCAAGTTGCCCCATTTTCCTCTGTTTTAGATAAGGATCCACAGAGCACAGAAGAAATGGAACATAGAAAACCAGAAGTAAATTCACAGCTGATAGAATCATAAGACTGAAATTCTTCAAAGACTGTAAGAAAAGATTCTGTTCAAAATGTGAAAAAACTATTTTCTTGAAAATAGACTCTGGACCTTATGAAACATTTCTTATTTTTTTTAATTAAGAAAATATCTGCCTATACTGCCATAAAACCCCCTGTTCCCACATGCTAAAGTTTGCTATGGCATATTTAGTGTCTCTTAAATTACATAAAATAGATCATTAAAGTAGCAGAAGTGATAGCTGCAATTAAAAAAAAAAAGTACCATCATCAGTCTGAAGCAAGCCCTTAAAATCAGTTATCAAACAGCAAGATCTGAAAGCTCTCACTGTTCTCTGAAATTGGGAAATAAATAATTGGGGTTCTTTGTTTGCAAAAAGCCCCTTCTTTCATTTTAAGTGCTGTAGATCTTACCTGAGATAAAAAGGTAACTTTTGACTTTGCTTTGCTAGATAAAAGTCATAAGTTTCCTCCTTTCTGTACTGAAAGCAGCACTTTTAATTTTTTTTTTTATGAACTCTCTATTCTGCTATTCTGAATTGAACACTTTTTTTTTTTTAGCTGACATTTTGAAATACACATAATTGAGCTGTACTTTTGTGACTATTTCAGTTGTCACTGCAAGTTGGGATACTATCTACGCAACAGAACACACAAGATATTTCCAATAAAGCCATCAATCCAAATAAAAATACTCTTATGAAAAATATTCTTATGAAAAAAGAAGCATGAATCTCTAGGAAACTACAGACAGTAATGGACCAGAGGACATATCAGTAACAATCCAAGATAAATCTACAGTGAAATCATACCTTATATTGATGATGAAAAATCTCTGCATCTTCTCAAGAAAATCTCATAACTCATCAGAGAGTTAAAAAATGCACTACTTAAACCATACTGATTCTTTTTTAGTACAGTAAGAAAGCTTCATTACCATCCACTGACTTTATTCAGAGTCACCAAGAATAAAAAAAATAGTTACGGGAAAAGAAAATGCCATGTGCCACAGAGTTGCTTCAGTTCAGCACAGAACGAAATAGGAACTCTGGAACTTGTTATGCCCAATGACGTAGTCTAACATTTAGACAGATATTCATAAGTCTCAAAATAAATGCACATTAGGCCCTTTATATTAATCCTATTTTATTTTTGCCTAGTTCATTGAGATGTCTGGTTTAGGAGCTTAGTCTTTGCTGATTAAGAAATTTAAGATAAGAAGGATAGCCATCCAGAGGGAGATACAGAATAGGGCTGCATACTGCTTAAGAGATGCATTAATTTTTAATCTGAAGCCCCAAAATATAATCACACTCCAAATGGATTAAAAGAAAAGTTTTGATACGGCCCTAATTCTGAGAGCAGAAAGAGTAGAGAATTAAGTTCCCCTAAACATGTTTTAGTGCCCAAAGCAGAGTGGGGTGGACCTCATGACAACGTATTACTGGCTGAAATAATCAGAAAGGAGCAAAAAGCATGCTTTTAGGAATCGAAAGGTGACAGAGCTGCTGGTCTGTCCAGAGCCTTTTCAACTAAAATGTCACGAACAGAAGGGCAGCTCCAGTCATCGCGGCAAGATCCTGACACAGCTCAAACACTGTAATGATAGGCACTATTATCATGAAGGGTGTGGGAAAGTAATCCTGTTTCTCTATGACTTTTATGCTCAAGCCACCAGAATATCCAGATAGCAAAATTAGCTATCCTTTATGTTGTTCCTTTTTTGGGTGTTTTTAAGTCTGACATTTTTCCTCTGAAGCTTCCTGCTACTCAGCTGTTCCACTTCACATACCCTGAACTTCATTTCTGCAGTTTTGATGTCTTTTAAGAGACCACATTTCTTATAGAAGTGAGGTCAAAAGTTTATTATCTGATCCAACAGATCTTGCTGCTTGCTGTAGTTACAAGAATCCTTACTTTCTGCCGTTTTTTTTTTTTTTTTTCTTCTGGTACATCTTATCATAGCTTAAATTATCACCTAGGTAGGCAAGTAGGTAGCTAATATTTTACACGATCTCCGCGATTATCCAAGTTTCTGACTGCCAGAAATTTTCTACAGTGGTAGGATTACATTTTTCTGCTGATGTTTTAAAAAATGAAATTAAAAAACACCAAGTTTAATTTCTATTACTTGTACATACTAATTGTGCACCATCATACTACTCAGGGCTTCTGAGTTTAGTTAAAGTATATCTGGAGTGTGATAGAACAGCATGAAAATCTTAAGGTCAGTGGAACTACTTTGGTTTAAAACCCTCCAGTCAAATGCAATGAAATGGGACTGAGCACTGGAACCCCTGAACAGTGACTGAAGTTCACAATTCATTGCCCATACACAGTTCTTTGCAGGGTCTTACAGTAAGCTAATGCACGAGTTATATTACAAAGCCAGACAGCACCAATAAATTGCTATGTTTTGAATGCCTGCATTTTGCCCCTCAAGAACAAACACTGCAATCCATTCTCATTACTGCTAGTCTTGTTTCAATTCAGAGCAAGAAAAGCATACCACCTAATGACAGAATTTTCAGTAGTGTCTAAACCCCAATGATTTAAATAAGAAAGCTGAAGTATATCTTTCCTCTGTTACAGCTGTCAGCCACTGGCTGCTAAAATCTGCAGTGCCCTGGGAGTGACTGAAACAAAACATCTACTGTTGGCCACTCAATCCTTTGCAAAGCCATACAGTGAATTGCATGGCTGACTGAAGAGACATGCAAGAGGCATAGAAAAGACCATCTCCCAAGCACATGAAAGAGAGGAAGAGCCTGCAAGGATGACAGCAATTATCTTCAAGACACAGACTATGGCTATCTGCCAGTATTTGCAATCAGGTGTGTCAAAGTGATGATCAGTTTAAATGCCTACAAAGCTGCAGCTCTCTTTGAACCCCTGATTTTCCTATTACATAACTCATTTGTGTCTTTGTTTACCTCTTCCCCCCTGAAAAATAAAACTAAAGGGTTACAGGTTTAGCACATATGACACTAGGAGAGCCTTTCTGTAAAGCAACAGGAACAACTGCATGGGGATCTGCATTCAGAAGCGACCTCCGGGCAGCATACAACCATGCCCTTCCCCCAGTGACATGTCCAAAGCCATCGCCAAACAATGCTTTTTTAATATCTGATGTTTAAAATACATTCACCAAATTAATCCATGTGTTTTATATGGTGGTGGCTAGCTAGAAAAATTAACACCCATTAAAAAAAACCCAACTAACCTATATGGACTAATAATTTGTAAAAGCCCTCATCCTGAATATCTCAGATGAAATTAAAAGGACCTCTAGATATAAAGCCTTGCAAATTTCCTTCTTTACCAACTTCAAGTGCCGAGAGATATAATCTACTACACCTAGGCAAGTTAGGGATCTGTGAGTTTACCTGGTATTATGGAAGCCAAGACTTGCTTTCATGTGGTAAATTCTCAGGGCAGTAAGGAACGAACTCAGTAAATGCTGGGTTATATACTGACAGAGACAGGAAAAGAATTGAAAAGATATTTGCTACTCCAAGTTTGTTATGGAACAACCTTCTTGTCTAAAAAACAGATTTACTTTCTTTATTAATTTTGTGAGTAGGAAAGAAAGAATGGTGTGGAAGCTACCATGCTGGTATTCAGATCCTGCTCTGGACACCAAAACATCCCAATTTCACTCTGAGAAGTAAGAAACAGTGTTTATATAAATACTAAGTGGTCCTTACACTGCATAGTAATGGTGTGAAAGACCAGTTCACAGTTAAATCACCTGAAATATGAGGAGGTAAGCATCACAGGAGTGACTACAGCCAAGAGTCACAGGTTTTATCCTCAACTTTTGCTAAATTTGATGCCTCTCAACAGATAATTTTTTCATGGAAGATTTTGAAAAAAAGTCAAATTAAAAAATGCTCCAGATATTAAAAATAGTATTGATAAGGTTTTCATCCCAACTATTAGTTATTTTATTTTTTTCTTTTTGATTTTTTTATCTATGGAATACAGGAAGCCTAATCAAGCATGCTTCTTTATTGCCTGAATTATGAAGGTAAAACCCCTGGCTTTTGCAGAGAACTAGCCAATCAACTTATTTTTTATCCAAGTTTCCAGGTAACTTGTTTCTCTAAAAGTGAAAATATAAAAAAATATATTCAATTTCACAATAACATTCATTATTTATAGCACTTATGTGTAGTAAACTTCATGTAAGAATATATATACAAAATCATATTTTCAGCAGTAAGCAGCAAAAGTTCTTTAGCTTGCCCTAAACCGCATACTTTTGGTATTCATTCTGTTTTATGAAAATAATTGTAAAAAGAAATAGTTTCAGGCATACACTCAAAACAAACATGTTGCAAATCCATTATTAGATAATGATTGCCTCTCTTGTCCGTTTTCACAATGTAGCAAAAAATTTGGTCACGGTGAATAATTTTTAGTGTTTCATCACAACCAGAAAGGACAAGTTAATTTTAGTTTCTTTAGCCTTAGGTCTCTCAAAATGACCATCATACCACACACTTAGTTTAATTCCAAATCTTTAAAAACACTGCCTGCACTTCTACTCTGAATTCACATGCATACAAAATACCATTAGAAACGCTTTTCTCTTTGAAAAACAAACCAGCATTGTAATTGACCACAAGAATCCGGACTTTCAGAGATTTATCATCAGATGCATGTTTAAATATATCTTACTTTTGTCCAAGAGCAGAGCATAATGAATACACTGCAGAGTCAAAGAGTGCACTGTTTTCAGTGTTTCACTATCTTTGTTGAGTATTAGAGGTCAATCTCAACAATATGTCTCCATATATTAAATATGCACCACTACTGGTAAAAAAAGCCCCTATGCAGAAGCATAGTATAATATTCACATGAGGGGATATGTAAGTGAGAACACTGAAAAAGCTGCAAATTATTCACTATAGATAAAACAGGGAGAGTAATCTCATGTGCACTGCATATATTAAGATGCAAATGTCTCCATTTCATATATATATATATATCAAAGACCTGCTTATGAAATAGCGGTTATGGATCAAAAAATTAACTGCTGTTCATTCTATTCACATGTATTGAGAAAATATGCATTTTCTTTGTCCAGAAATTAACTATGAAGAAAAATGCTTCTAGAAGGGAATTTGGCTTTTTGTCCCCTAACCAGAAGGTTCTGCCAGAAGTGACAAAGCTCATTTAGACTAGTGAAGGTTTTGTGCTAGATTTCCACACAATTTTGTTGAAGAATAAAATAAAATTAAACTCTTCCATGGATCTGGATAAGGTGATATTCTCGTCTTCATGTTCCAAAGATAACTAGAAAAAACCATCATGAAACTGGAGAGGGTAAGCTGAATAATCCAAAAGCCTTCTGAAAAGAGAAAAAAGTCAGAAACACCACATTCAACAGCACCTTAAATGAAAATCAAAGGTCTGAGTAGAGGAACTTTAGAGGTAGTATATGTGCCACCACATATTATCTCTGTGTCTCTTTAGAAGGTAACAAGACATCCCTGCAATAAACATGAAAGGAAGCAAACCACAACTCCTTAATATTTCAGGACGAGACGAAACCATGAATTCAAGTTCTACCAGTCTCAATGAACTACATTTCAGTATTTGACAGGTCAAACAGTGAGCAAATCAACAAGATCAGGTACCATTTAAGCTACAAGAGCGGTTAAACACCAAGTTTAAAATGGACGCCTTTTGATTTTCTTATCTACCTTTCGGTCCTTTGAACAGCTTGATCTCTACGACGGTCTCCAGTATAGGTCTTCTTCGCCGGACGTACAACCGCACGATGGAACCAGCCTCCTTCAGGGCCTCCACGGCTTTGCTGTGCGAGACTTCTGACACGTCAACCTCGTTCACGCGCAAGATGCAATCGTTGACCCTACATGAAAAACAACCAAGCATAGGTACTAAATGTTTCAGCTGTTACTTTCGACCAAACAAAGTTTTGTCAGTGCTGTAAAACGAAGAATACTTCACTGGGAATCACAGAACTGCAGAATATGATGAGCTGTATGGGACCCACAAGGATCATCTGCCAGATGACAGACTCAATACAATATGCTTCACAAGCAATGAGACAAAGCACCCAGTCCTTCCAAAAGACATACCTGATTCAAACTGGAATCTACCCAACCACTCACACCCACCATCCTCCTTCATAAATTGGGGTTACATGCACTATAATGATAGAAATCAGTAATAAATTGTCTTTACAGACTTCATTAAAACAGTTTAGACTAAACAATATAATTGCTTCAAAACACTCATGCTGCATGCTATTACTATAGACCACAGTGAGGACAACTACAGCTGCTCTCAAGGAAATCTCACAGTGTGATACAAATGCTGTCATACTAAAAATGCTGTCCCCTTAAAAAAGCAGACGACTTAAAAGAGAATGCTTGATGCTAAATAATTTACTCAAGTTAAATTCTTTATGTTCCCAACACTGACTTTAGGCTACAAGATCCCCTGTATGGTAATTTCAATCTCTTTTTTATTAGAATACTAATAAAATTCCCTCCCAGTCTTACTTGGAGCATTTACTACAATATCTGAGGACAAACATATAATCACTCTCAATGTCCTGGTTAGATGGAACTGCATTCTTCTTATTTGACAGATTTGTCCTAGTTGAAAAGGAAATCTACAGCTTAAGAGCAGTAAAATCCATCTCCAAAGCAGCAGGCTAACGATTTAACTACCTTTAATCCTTTCTTTGCAAATGAGGACAAGTGAAAAGAGCAAATTCCAAAGAATTAGATTAAATGAAACTCAACTGCTCTTGTGCAGTACATTTGTTGTGAGATGCCTCTAAGTATTTCAGGTACAGAATAAAAAGGCATATTGGAAATGAATGTGTTCTTCTGCATGTCTGAAAAGAAAATCAGTAAAGGAAATATGTGTTGCTAAAAATATTCCCATTTCTGCTATATATACATAATTATACATATAGATAAATATATTTTCTATACATAAAAATCAACTATAAAATGTTACTCTTTACAGCAAAAGAACCCTTGATCTGGGTATTGATTAGGTGTCTTAGCACACGGAGGCAGAATGAAACTTGACCTAAGTTTATCAGAACTCTGAGAATTTAGGATGCTTTTTGTCACGGTCTTGCGCAGCTGCTTTTGTTTAAAACAAACTCAAATCAAAACGACAATAAGTACAGTTATTTGAAACTCGTCAGACTTGGAAAGGACACAAAGCTGATGCCTCCCTTCTGAGAAAAAGTACTATATCACAAAGTTTCCAGATATCATTCAAAGGTCAGGTTTGGTGGTTTACACCAATGCTGGAAGTTTTCATGGCTGGGAGGGGCTTTAAGCAAGTTAGTCTAATGGGAAGTGTCTCTGCCCAAGGCTGGGAATGATGGAACTAAAGGATATTTACGGTCCCTTCCAACCCAAACCAAACTACGTTACTATGATTCTATGCCTTTCCACACCTGTAGGCTTTTTTCCTCCCTCATAAGGAGGTTAATTTTTCATTTTTTAATACATAAATACAATATTCAAGAACACGTATACACAAAATAAACATGCTGCAACAAAACAAACCTAAACGGATAATAGCAAGAAAGTCAGTAAAGCCAGTTTAATAAAACACTGTCAGATTATTAAGTGCATGGTTTTACCCTTTAGGGATAAAATTATTCTGCCCTTGCGAGCAGCTCTCCAATGTATTTTCCTGGCTTCATATTCATGTGCCAAGTATATGACAAAATTTTATTTTTGTGATTTATATTCCCATTTATTGGTGGATATGGACTATACCTGTAAATTAGTTTCAGATGGTGACAGACCTGTGCCCAGGAGGAGATCTGCCTCATAATCCAAGATAACACAAGTCCAACAGAAGAGATTCTAGTAGTTTCACCAATACATGCAGTTGTTGTATTGTCATATAATCAGAGAAAGGTTTTGTGTGGGAGGGACCTCATACATCTTGGCTTTTTGGTTTGCTAGTGCACATTGCCAGGTCACGTTGAGCTTCTCATCCATCAATATCTCCAACTTGTTCTCCTCAGGCCTGCTCTCAAATATTAGGCATACACCTAAATTGATTCAGGTCTGTAGAATCCCCCACACAGGTAACAAATTAAAATGAATTAGTTAGCTCTTCATATGCCACGCTGGCTCATCTAAGTTCTTTAACACAATGGATATATTCCACAAAACTTTGGTAGCATAAATTCAACATGAAGGACCCTGGATAGTTAAATAGAGAACACATGCAACAATCATGCCAAAACATTTACAACTGATAGAAGAAACATCAGAGATACTTTCTTAAAGGGGAAGGTCAGGTTCCCAGAGGCTTACCAATTGTTGTTGCTATCTTCAAAGCAGATAAGGGCTTGATTAAAGAAAAAAACCCCTATTTTTAAGGTTGAAACTTAACTATATTCATCTGAGTTTGATTTTTACTGTTTTCAAGAAACTGCAGACATCCTTGAGAAGCCGATAAACACTTCAGTCAACTTGTAAGTAAAGAAGACGAGTACAATCTTTAGGCACTTTCTGGACATATAGTAGGTGACAACTGGTAATAATAATTCTGTTCCCTTGTTCTGTGCAATATGGTGCCCTGGAGGGAAACCCAAAGCAGTGCAATGAGGTAGCTAAAAGCCCTAGAAGACCAAATGGTCCTGCCAACACACATTAGCCCACTTGCAGCTCCAGAGCAAAGCTAACTGGAACCAACTATACAGTCAAAAACAAGAGAATATTTCATTCTCCATGGATCAACATCATGACACTAAATCCTGTAGTAATCCACAGGTCTTCATTATCATCCAGACACTTCCAGCTAAGTCATATTAGTGAGACAACACTACTTTTCAAAAGTAGAGTTACCATGCTTTCCACTGCAGAATAGTCAGCATTCTTAGATTCTTTCTAACCAAAGCTAACTGTTTTTTTTTTTAGTTGCCTCCCTAGAAAAAATTCACATTGATATGAACTTTATTTATTCTTTAGTCATAGAGAGAAATCAAGGTAAAAATAGCTATAATGGGATAATGAGTGCAAAACTGGAGAATATATCAGGTAGATATATATCTCCATATATCAGCATGGAGATATTGGGCTACAAAAGTAAGATAAAGAAACACTAAACTTTCTCTTTATCCTATGTTCCTTTATCTAACCTTTTTAGCCTAAGTCTCCCTACAAAAATATTGGTATTTTCTTTCTTCCAGAACTCACAAGAGCACAGCACCTTAAGCAAGAACACAAGATTCTAGGTTGCAAGGTCAGCAAATAATTAAAATTACATTATCTGACCTTAAAAGAATATGTCTAGTCCATTAGTTAGAGAAGGATGACTCTCCTCTACTTTGCCTTTTTAATTTTTTTTTTTTATTAATTACACACCCTTGCTATTCCATAATAACTAGAATTTACAGGACATGGGGCAAAAAATGTAGATATTGATACTGGCTCATGTAACTTCCTTCCAAGAGGAGTAATTTATTTTTGTTTTTAATTTCTACTAAGAATTCACAATAAAGGATATCACATTTACTACAGCAGTCTTCAGATCTGTCTTTAAAATCACAGAATACAGAGCTAACACTAAATGCCAATGACATGTATGCACCTCAGGGCATAGTTTCCTTATGTATAATGATCCTTACAGACATGATCCAATTTCTGTAGCAAATTAATGCATACTCTTAGATCCCTTCCTGACATCATAAAGTAGTATAAAACTACTTCTTTGTCTATTTCACAAATAAAGAGATAAAATTTATCAGTGGAAGAAAATTCCTGTCTGCCTCTGGAAGCTGGAGGGGAACTAGTGCTTATGAAAACGTCTGATGAAGGTAACAGCCAATATTAACTGAAAATTTGACACTTATGTGATTTATAATGAAATTCCAAATATCTCATGGTCACTACTGAAAATACTACTTGATAAAACTTATGATGGGCAGGAGGAGTTTGTACCTTACAAATGACAAAGCATAATTAGAACTGAACTTAATAATAATTTGCAATCCTACGATTGATTTTGACTTAAAAAGATGTAGAAATATTGCTGCAATAAGATGGTAAATCAAACTGCATTTAACCTGAAGGCACTATTTGAAGTACTGAATCTAGCCTATGCTTCTAGCAAGAACAGAATAATCTTTAGTTCTGAGGAAAATAAATAAGGATTAAACCCACAATGTTTCATTTCTGAGAGAAAAACATCATCATTCAAGCCTCTGAATCAATGATATTCATCTATTTCAGTGAAATAAATTCAGTAAAATTCAAGCTTTTCCCCAGTGATGCTGGCCTGGTGCCATCCCAACTCTTCGTGTGCAGCCTCCACCAGGTTCTTCTTTCATAGTCTACAAATGTAGGATTAAAACCTCACCTGCATCCCGCTTCCTTTGTCTCCTGCTTACAGTCTAAATAAGCTTTCCACCGGAGAGCCTACACCTCCTTGGCTCATCTCTAATAGGGACTAGCCCTCGTTGCAGCCCCCAGGCATACTCAGCACAAACATTGTATAACCAAACAAAGCAGTCTCCTGCCTGTTCCTGGCTGCACTCGCCCTTGCAACAAGTCTTCAGAAGCCAGAGTTGAAAGAGAAACACCTCAACCAAGCACAAAAGCAGCTCTGTGTGTGTGTGTGTGTGTGCAAAGAAAGGAACTAAACTCTTGCATTGCATTTCCCTAAAGTAGATTCGAGCAGGCAGATGGTTTCTCCCCTTGCACTGGCAAACCAGTTTCAAGGTGTTGGCCCCAGGAGCCCAAAGGCTGGTGGGTGGCTGAGCTAACAAGTCTTGTTGAAAGGCAGGGTGTGCTTACTCAAGCCTAGTGCAGTGCTTCTGCAGCCTCACAACTCATATTAGCAACTGGAATGATTATCATCCCAGAAATTATAATAATAAAAAAACCCCTCTTATAAAATGTTTCTCATTTAAGTATGTATTCTACTACAATATAATAGAAACCCAATCTGTCCTACAGCACACCACCTGCATTCAGCCCACAGCCTCCAAATCCCATAAGGTTTTGGAGAGGGACCTGAAATTGTGTTGCTAATCCCCACAGTTGACTCCTTCGAATTTTTTCAGTATTTTGGATGCAGAAAATAGCCACTTGCCCTTCCCAGTGAAAATGATTTCTACTGGATTACTGCCTAAATTGTAGAAGGTGAAAGATGTGGAAGAGCATCAGCAGAAGCCCGCCCATGCGGATCCAGCTCACTCCCTCTAGACCAGGGCAGTCCCAGACACTTCTCTCATTCCCACATCTAGAGACACACTAGCACTACGTCTTACTTCTTGTCTTCCCAAAGTTTGCATGAGAAATAAAAAAGTACCACTGAAATTCCTCCTTTGTGTACCAGGAGTCTAGTGATGGTTTTGGAGGTCAAAGTGCCTGCAAAAATGCAGTCAAGAATTTCAGATCACATCAAGGGAGGCTATAGGGCCTACCACCCTGACATGCAAGCGTCCCACCAGAGGACTTTGAGCTTTATTTCACTGCCAGAACAGAGACTGGAGTTCAAATTGTCAGGGAATAAGCCAGATTTCAGGAAATACTTTTGAATTTCAGAATATGTTACTGCCTGAAATGACTGTGTTTCCATACCATGTTAGAGCCATGACCTTGCTGAGATGCGAGATACAACCAGCATAGCCACAGAACAGTCATAAGACTGTTGCTTGTCCTTTTGCTACTGCTTTAGTTACCCACAGATTTTTTTTTTTAAAACAGCCTCTTAATGAAATATAAGTGTATTAAAGGGTTTGCATAACCGTCACTGAATTTAAAACCCAAGTGACTGGCTACAACATCAGCACAAATATTAGCAGAGCACTTCTTTATCATATATGATGTCCCTTTATCCTTCTCCTTGTGTTTCATTTATGACTTTAAGTTCTATTTTTGAAGTTGTAAGTCAGAAACAGACGGCATACTGCACTCTATAATTAGGAATGGAAAAGTCCCTGCAGCCTTTAGACTCTTAGAAGAAAATATATTTAGAAGCTTGAATATGTTCCTATTCACACAGTTTCAATAGAGGATGCATCAGCATTTCCTTTTTTTAAAATCTCTTTTTTGTTTCTTAAAGGCCCTAAACTCAGCTGTAAGACTACACTCCAGACACAAAATTGGCTAAAAGGCAGTTTATTTATTGTTTAAAGTACTTTGGATCCTTTCTGCGTTCTAGTCTGTTTCTAAAACTTCCTGGACAAAGCTGAAGCTCTGTGAGTTAACCTTGTCTGCCACCCAAAAGAGATCCTTTTGTCCTTTTAGGTGGAATATCTTTGTAATGCCTTTATCACAGGGTGTCTAGTTTTGGGAGTGTATATATACATATATATATATATATATATATATATACACATCTCTTGGCTGTAAATATTCCCCAACCTAATAGCTGCAATCTTACACCAAAGACACCTCGTATTACATCAAAACTGGCAAAGTGAAATCCCATGCAGAGACATCCAAGCCAGCTCAGACACTGATAGAGTAGATCTAGAGTGAAAATCCAGCCAGATCAATATCTTCCATGTGTTTACAGCCAATTACCACAGGTAAATTGCAATATTAATGCAATTCTGCAATGCTGAGCTCATTTAGCACTACCTTTAGCTCCTGCACATCCTGACATGCAGAGATTGATTTCAAGAGGGGATCATTAGTGGCTCCCAACAGGAACAGAAACAGAAAAGAGAGCAATCACAAACCTTTAGTGCAAAACCCTATTCAGTAGATTAAAACCTTGGCCCCTGGTAGCAGAACTGCTGCAGGCACATACTGAGGCAGCAAGGCAAGGAGACCTGCACTGGAGGTGCCCGGCTGAACCTTCTGACCACATCCCTACCAAACACCCAGTGGCTCACAGAGAGATCCAGCCCTTGGCCTAATGGGAACAGCACTGCTCCTACGGCCAGACTGATCCCGCTATAGGGAAACTCGGAGCTAAAATCTGTTGAATAAGGTGTTTGCTCATCTAAAAGATAAAAGCTACATGAAGTGATAAACCAGACCAGGGCTCCATCTAGCCTGGGGCTTCTTTCCAACTGTGACCTTCAGTAGATGACAAAGGAAAAAAATTAATACCATTTTTTACCCAGAATATATTTTCAGCAGCTAGACTTTCCTGAGTCAAAACTACTTTTTTCTTTTTTTTCCATTAAATATCCCTCGATAATGTTTTTTTACACAAATGTAACCTTTTTCAAAACTCATGTAAACTCAATATCCCCAGTGTTTTTTATCAATGAATCTCACAGCTTTGCTACCAGTTAAAAAATTCTCCTTGTGGTTATTTTAACCTGTTTGTTAGTTTAATTTGATGTCTCCAAATCTTTTTGTTAGGAGAGCAAACATAGGTTCTCTGGTCATCATAATCTCCTACATATGACACCTGATTTTTCATCCTAAAAGCCCTTGCTAGACAAGCTCTTCAAGCCAAAGGCATATAGCTGAACTACTGGTATACTGATTTAATTTCAGAGATGGAAACACCACCACCCTTCTTTCCATATATCTGAATGCCTCTTGGCTGTAACACCTACAGATTTACAACTGAACTCTGAAATAAAATGGAAAGTTAAGGTCATTTTTTTTAATCATCCTTTTTTCTTGACAAAAATGACACTGGTTTATGTTGAACACATTTTCCAGTTAAGCAAAAAATCTAATAAGCTCTGAATGAAAACAAAATTGAATCAGCTAAAAGATGAGGCAGTCAGAGAAACAAAAATCAAAACAACAATCTGCTGTCTCCAATGTCATCTCAGAAAAACACTTTCATTGCCTCTGTTTCCATCACTTAACCTGTGGCACTCTGTATATATATAACGTAACGCTCTCCTTAGATTGCAGCCTTAGCATCCCATTACTCATTCTCAACAGGGGAGCATCCTCAATAGCAAGATGGCAGAAATTCTGCCTGCTGCTTCGACTTGATGAAAGCCAAAGCAACATACATTACATTTACATACGTTAATTTACAAGAGGATATAGTGACAGGCCATGGGGTAATGGCTTTAAACTGAAAGAGGGTAGATTTAGATTAGATATTGAGAAGATCCTTTGGAGACATTCTTTACTGTAAGGGTGGTGAGGCACACGTTACCCAGAGAAGCTGTGGATGCCCCACCCCTGGAAGTGTTCAAGGCCAGGTTGGATGGAGCTCTGAGCAACCTGGGCTAGTGAAGGTGTCCCTGTCCATGGCAAAGGGCTTGGAACTAGAGGATCTTTGGACCTTCTAACCCAAACCATTCCATGATTCTATGTGATCTCTAACAACCATAGTAATGTATGCGGGTCCATGTAAGATTGCTGCTGAGCAGTCCTCAGGGCATCCATAAAGAGGAGACTCTGGTCCACAGCCTCTACCTAGCTTTCAAAACACCACGCTCACTGGAAGGTTGCTCCAACCCAAGTGACCTTTACTTGTCCTTGAGGAAGTGAAAGAACCTTGAGAGGAAAGAAGAAAATACATTGATTTCACAGCCCCTACAGTTTAGTGGTCTGACTACTCCTCTGGAAGCTGGAGCTGCACATTTCCCAGAGAGAGAAGGACAGTGAATGCAGGCTCCCTCGGAAGGTGATTTTGCCACTACTTTTGTGAATGAAGGCAGCCCTGATTTGCTCTTTCCCTTTGGCATTTAAAAGCAATTTGGACCTAATTTTGTACCAAAAACATGTTTGATCATCTTCAGTATAATATTCTTAAGTCTTCTTAGACCTGGAATTTGAAGATAGCAAAATTTATGCAGTGATGCAGCCCAGCACTCCATTGAGAAATGATTGCAAGGGCAATGTAGACTTAAAAAATAGGTTATTTAAATTATTACAAGCCAAATAAAGAAACAGTGTAATTTAAATATGGTGACACATGCACTGAAAACTTTTAAAAATGTACTGCTGCCAAATGCATTAAGTATTTGTATTTTAAATTACTGATTAAAAAAAAACCCACAAAAAACCCCAAACCACTTGGTAAGGAGATTCAAGGCAATTTTTAGCTGTAGGAATGAATTTGTTACCAAAATGTCAAAACTAATACCCTGCAATGAGCATTCATCTAATTTAAGAAACTTCAGCTTCAAATAATAATAATTCTTATGAAAATAATGATAATAACAGTGTCACATTATTGATTTCTAAATCAATATTAATTTTGAAATTTGGTACAATATTGACTTGGTACTATTTCAAATCCACTCATAAAGACAGAAAGCAAGATGGTCAATAATACTCAGGTGGTAAAAATGTCAGTAAATTCTAAATCAGCTCCAAATGTAATTCTCTAAATCCTTGCCTTGGGAAAAAAAAAAAAAAAACAAAACCAGAAAACAAGCCAGTCAGATAAAATTTCTCATATATCTACTTGATGGCTGAGCCAACAACAACACTAAATGAAGTGTCATTCTTTCTGTGTCTGAGAAAAATCAGAGAGGTTAAAAATGCTTCACATACAAGCCCCATGCAGTGCAAGAGTAGAAGCAAAAGCCCACTCAGTCTGATGCCTCCCAAGAAGAGCTGCATCTCCTTATACACACTTTGAGCATGGGGAATAGTTATTAACTAATGGTAGCTCATCTCACAGGGTGTAGCTACATGGGCTTGAGGGAGGAGCAGCTGACACCTATTCAATTTGCACACAGACTCAAGCATAAACTTCTAGAATAAAAGTCAAGTTTAAGTACATCTACAACAGGAGAACCTCCTCTTTCATAATTTATTTTCCTTTATCACAAACATCCTGAAAGCAGAATGATATCCTGTCACTGTATAATGATTTTGGATGTACAGATGTTCTAAATCATTTATAATGAAATTATTTTCTGTGCCATCAAGCTCTCAGTTATTGCTTGGCCAGAAAAACTCAAGGCAAATTAACTCTCTTGGCTAGGTAAGCCACACCTGTGGTAATTTTGTACAGAGTTTATGATCTTACACTTCCCACATTATTCATTTTAAAATGTCCTCTGCATAATTATCATCCTCTTCAAACAGAGTTTGGGACTGCAATACACAAACATAGGTCAAGGTAAAGCTGCTGGGTTGGAAATGAACCAGACACACAGGTATAAAAGACAAATCAAAACAATTGTCCAAACATAGAAGACCATTTTGCACTTTGCAGATCTCATTCCCACCTCAACATACTAGCAATGAAGTATGACTTTACTAAAAGCAAAACATTTGCAACAGTGCAGCATAGACCCAGGTGTAAGAAGGCTCAGGCCAGCAGCTGCACCTGCAGACAGTGCCCAGCCAGAAGCCACTGCCTGAATGCCTGGCCAGACACTGCCCAAATGCCCAGTCAGACACTGCTCAGCCAGCAGCCCCAGCCAGCCCACAATTGTGTTCAAATGTCTCTATTCAATGGCAAGTTCATGGTAGCAAAGGGATGGCTGAGGAAGCAGACAGGGAAGTACCCGGGTAGGACAGGGCAGGAAGGGGAGGGGGCATGCAAAAGGTGGGCAGGATGTTGGGACTGGTAGGGGCTCCATAAGGGCTCTCTTAAATGGGCTCAAACTTGTATCAAATTTTATTATCCTCTTGCAAGATCTATAGGAACTAATGTTTACTTTTTCAATTCCCCTCTCCCAAAATATTCTCCCACCCTGCATTTCTTCTCCCTCTATAGCTCTCATCCAGCTCAATCCTTAGTTTTGGTACCCTTTGCTCTTACCACATTTTTCCATTCCTCTGTCCGTTCTCTAACTCCCAAGTTATCCTCAGTCTCTCTGCGTCTTGTCTCCTGCCACTGCCATGAACGATGCTTTCCTTCGGAAACTACTCCTACCAGCAACCGAGTGCTGGAACTCCCAGTACATCCAGACCCTGCTGCTGGCTCGGCTCGATCCAGGCGGCTCTGGCAGCCTCTAATGGTGGCCAGAAGAAAAATTGCTTCTCATAGCACAAGGAGTCATATCTGTCAGTCAACAGCTGAGGCCAGAGTGGAACAGAGGAGAGACGAAGGATGAGCAGAAGGAGGTGTAGGTAGCTGTGGGGTGTTGTGAGAGGAAGGTGTTGGGGTAAAGGAAAGGGAAAGAAAACAAATCTCTGTAAAGCCTGGGATGAATGAGGGCATCAGGAAGCAGCCAAACTCCTCCCAGCTGCAGGGCTGCTTGGCAGGTACTGGAAAGTGCCGCGGGCCAGGCGCTGTAGGTGTGGTAGAGGGCAGGGACAGCTCCGGCTCCGCAGCCCTGACTTACCCTTGGAGCCCTCTGGTCCGGCTGTCCCCAACGCCACGGGGGCTGTGAGGCCCAGAGCCCGGGGAATGTCAGCAGCTGGGCCAGGCTCCAGCCTGTCCATCCAGGGGACAGCCAAGGCACTGACTGGGGACCGAGGTGTGCTTTGCCTGCTGAAGGCACCGAACCGCTCAGCTGTTCCTCAATCCAAGTTAAAATCCTCCCAGCTGACACCAGGAGTGTCTGCAGCGCGTTCAGGTTTGTGCAGGAAAACCAGTTACAACAGATAACCCAGGAGGCAATCCCAGGTTCAGGATTTTTACAAGTACTTTTCATCTGGGGCTCTCAAAGGGCTTTGCAAATATGAACTCGTTTTAGCTTCACAACAACCCCCGTGAGGCAAAGATAATGATCACTGTATCCATTTTACAAATGGGGAAACTTGAGCACAAAAGAAGAAAAGTGTTGCCAAAGATCAGGCCCAGCAAGTTGAGCACCAAACGAAGCATCACTGCCATCCCTGTGCTTGCACTGACAAGCAGAAAACCCTCCCTCCTGCTTTGGTGTGATTGGAATAGCTATTCCCAACATAGGTGCAGCCTTAAAACGAATGGAGGAGGAGAAAACACGTTGTTCAAGTTCAGTAAGAAACTCCACCAGTTTCAGAGCATCAGTACCATTAAGTTGCATGCAACACAGCTGCAACTAGAAGTAGAGTGCAAATAGGTACCCCACAGAGAAAATGCCAAAGCTTGTTGCTTGTGTTGCTATGGTTCGGAGTAACACACAGGATGGCATGACAAGAGCAGCACTTCAAAACAAAGATTTCCTACATCTTGCAAGTTTGATACCAAGACTCCCATGTTGTGGGGAACCCCTGCTCCAACAGCTGCAAAAAAAGTGGAGTAAGGAACATAACAACAATGATGTACTGTCAGAAGATATGGCTTGGCTAAAGTCTGAAAGTCTAAATTCTTTATGCAAACCACAGCCAGGAGTTTTGACAGAGTATGAACTGTCTTATCATGTACTAGTGGTTTTGGCTGTCAGAAACAAAATGTTGACCAAGTTTTTTTCTTAGAAGCTTTAAAATCAGATCTTTGTGGCATAAAAGGACCTTTTTTTTTTTTTTTAATGGTCATTCAAGTAATTTTAAATCTAAAACTTATTTTCAAGTTTCATGGAAATTGAAAGAAATAAAAAATTCAATAGTACTCGAGAGGGTTACACCTGTTGAGTACAGGAAGAGATGTGCAATATTTTTTCCCTGACTAATACTACAATCCACAGAAAGCTGATGATTTCTAAGGTATGCAACCACAGAAAGCTTCTTATTCCAGATAGATTATCACTGAGGTATTTCAACTTGTAACTGCAGTATCAGTGCAAACATGTTGATGAAATAATCACTTGGATTTGGCTGCATGGTGCTATTCTGCTACTGCAGCACTCTAGGGCGACTGTAATTCAGGCAGGATGGGTAATAAAGGAACTCTTTGGACAGAGACCTGTCAACCAGTTCAGTACCATTGCATGGAATTTCTAGGGCAATGGGTATTACATAAGCTAGAGTCCAAGTACCATGCTAATTTGCTGAAGTGTTAGTCACAAGCAGAGGAATTCAGTGAGTGGAAAACAGCTCAGAAATGTACAGGGGAAGGTACTAATGCTTTGTGTTACGAAAGAAAACTTCTATAAAAATGTCCATCACTAGTGTCTATAAAGAGGTTCCTAAAATTCATCAGTTTCAAATACCACAATCCAGAGAGGTACCTTTTATTACTCATTAACTTCTATTCTCTTTGCCTGACAATTCAGCTGTTAAAACATAGTTTTACTTTCCTTGTATCTCATAAAAGAATTTTTACAGCCTACCATCTTATTTTCAAAATATGAAAAGCATAATATAAATAATGACAAATAATACAGTATAAACCAATTCAGAGACACACTGGGGATCTGCAATACTGAACAAAGAACGCAAACTTCACACAGGAAAAAGAGAGAAAGAAGGATTCAGTCAAGGAAAAATGAAGTGGTACAGGCAACAAAGAACAAAATTATGTGGTCAAATATTCCACTGATGATAAGACATAAGTTAACTTAAAACGTGAGTCATGGTAAGACACGGTAAACTTTGAAAATAATGTATGAAAATCAGATTTGGATTTTGTGACCTGCCTCTTTTCATGTAGATCATCCATGGTAATTTCTTTTTTTTTTCCAATTCCATGATAGCTCAAAAAAGATACACACAGCTACCCAGACAAACAGAGTTAATAAGATCAAACTTCCTAACACAAACCAGGACAGAGTGAACAGTCAATAATTCATGATCTAATTTATGACTGTCTGCAAAGCAAGCATGTTTTCCCTAATAGGGTGAATGCCTCTTTATTAACTTACTGCAAAATTATGTACTGAACTAATAGCATTGTCAGAGGCCTGTAAACAGTGCAGATATGAATCAGTGTTTTGTGGCAGCACCGTAATTATAACAACATCCTGAACAAGCGGTGTGCCATTGCAACGCTCATAGACCTGGTACTGATAGGCCTAGTACAAGATCAGAAGTTAACAGGGACTTAGGCAGCTAATCACAAAGCAGACACACTTCTGTTTTGACATATAAGGATGGTGGAATAAAGCCAGTTCCCCAGCTGTATTAGAGGCACATGACCCGCTTGTAAAAAACATGATCTCTCCTGGGAAGGGCTCTTCATATTAATCTGAAAAGGCCCCATAGCATCATTCTCAATTCAGTTATTAGCAAGCAATCTAGTGCTACAAATGGACACCAATAGGAAACAGCTGTGTGCCTGCTGCTGGAAAGATCTGGGCTTCAGACTTTCTCAGAGGCAAAGCACAGCCCATAGGCCATTAGTCTGTTATATAACCAACTCTCAGGTGAGGACTCACTTCTGCTTCCTCTCCTCCCTTTGCTCTTTCCTTTGAGTTTCTCAGGTAAACTGCACACAATACCAGTGTTTCTCAATTCCAGTTTTCAAGCTTTGAATTAATAGTATGAAATCACAATTTTTTCCTCTCTGTTTCATTTTAGTGAAGCACAGACTTATTTTAAAATTTTGATCAGAACACAATCTTCTGCCCCCCCAACAAATATCCATGAGAAAGGGTCTTCAGAGTTCCTCTCTTGCTACATTTAGCTAGCTAAATTTATAATCCTTGACATTTCACAGCGTGTTAGCGTGACAACTGAAGAGAACACAAATCTAATTTGTTTAGATGCTGGTAGGCATTTAACTGAAGCCTTCAAGGCACAGAAACATGAGAGAAGGAATCACTACACTATTCCAAGTTTTCTCCCTGATTTACTGGATGACTGAAGGCAAGTTATTTTTCTTCTTGTCTCCGGCCATTAGCATGTGTATAACGTTCCTTTCCTCACACCAAATCACTTTGAGATCTGAGGGTGGGAGGGAGATCCAATGGGGAAAACTGACAGGGTGATGGTAGAACAACGCAGCATGCCTAAAAAATGCTGCAGCTTTACAACGCTAAACCTCCTAGCAATCAGTAACTAAAGAAAAGGAAAGATAGATTAACTAAGGAAAGATGAACAATGCACAGCCTTAGAACTTTTTAACCTATGATACTCAGATAGTTGGGGGTACCAGTGCTGTTTCTTCTTAGTCTGCCAAAGGTAACTCTCAACTGATCTGATTTTCTCAACCTGTTGAAGTTCTCCTTACAAATGTCGATGCTCTTAAGGAAAAACAATTGATAGGTTCACAATCTGGAAGAGACCGGAAAACAGTTTCCTACAAACTGCTCTTCCTAGAAGAAAGAATGAATGAAACAGCCACAGGTCTGGGCAGCAAATGAGGACAATATGCATCCTCCCAGCCACAACCAATTTCTTCCCTTGGACTCAGCCCTCGCATCAACCCTCTTTTCTCTTGAGTACAGCTTAGGCTTAAATACCAAAATAACCCCTGGTACAATATTAATCCTTGAACATCAAGCTCAAGGCTTTCCAAATCTATCTCACAGTCCTGTGAATTAACTCATTCATATTCCATCACATCTGAAATAACTGACTTTTGCATCACAGGTTCAGTAAGATTCCTGTGACCAAGTGACTGGCATAAAATCTAACATCTGAATTCTTGTTCTCTACAAGATTCTTTTATTTATTTTTTAGATCCCAATATCTTTTAAAACACTCATTTTCAAACTTTTCTTCTCAAGAAGGAAAAGTGTGTTTTTGATAGCAATACATAAGGAACTCATATGACCCTCTCATTCCTGTAGAGCAACAAAGCTTTATGAAAAAGCTATCTCTACCATAAAATCATATTTAAACTGGAAGAAACTATAATCAGCAAGAGTGATTTTTGACTCAAAATAGTTTTGATTTATGATTGTTAAAAATGTATTAATATTTTGTGAGTCGGTGCTCTTTTAAACTTGATCGTAATTGAAAGCTCTGCGTTACTTTTTTCATTGTATTTTCCCCCCAATCAAGTTCTGCCACTAAACTGTGCTTCTAGTTACATAAGCTGATCACACTTGTTCTCACAGAATGATGAATGGTTTTATATGTGTTGTCTTTTAGAAGCCAGAGGATCACTTATGATCGATAAGCCAAAAGAAGCACCCACTGAATATTATATTGAAGCTCTTTACTTTACATAGGCAATTGAAACAAACACTGGTTGGCTGGTTGGTTTTGACACAAATGCAAATAAAACAAAAAAAGGCACTGAGCCATAATTACTGGAATTCTCTTGCCTTCAGAGAAGAAAAGAAGCATAACTTCAGAGCTTCTTCATTAAAAAGTAGATGTTTGCCCATGGACAACCAACATGACATAGAATCAGAAGTTTTTATGCATAAAAAGCCTTAAAAGATCAAACTGTTGAGAGAAATTCTCCTTCAACTCAGTGGGAATGACTGCTACTTTCAGAGGGTTTATATTCTCTGTCTATCCCTGACTTGAAACTCAAGCCTTCAGAGAAATATGGCATGAAGCATTCAGAGAAAAAATTATCTCCATTTCATTCCAAGGTTATTATTGTCACATTTAGCTAAATAATTAATTCTAAAATAGTTCTTAAAATTCCATCAATTTATATATTTTATATTATTTACTATATGTAAAATTGTTTTCTGTATATTATATGGACTTCGTAAAAGATTCCACAGCTTTATTTTGCAGGATGAGGAGTTAGTGTACTGACCTAAACATCTTCTAAAATCTGAGCTGTGCAGTGTGATGGTTCTTACACTAGCTCTACAAGTCAGGGCATTTCAGGGAGAGTAGTATGTAAACATATCCATTAGTATCTCCTTGAGGGGAGCACTGGAGGGGGTGCTGACCACCTCTCTCTGGTGACCAGCAATAGGACACGAGGAAAAGGAATGAAGCTGGTCTGGGGAAATTCAGACTAGACATGAGGAAAAGATTCTCCACTCAGAGCGTGGTCCATCCCTGGAAGAGGCTTCTCAGCCAAGTGTTGTGGCATCACACCTGACAGAGCACAAGGAGCATCTGGACAATGCTCTCAGTCACATGGTTTACTTTTAGTAGTAGTCCTGAGATAAGCAGGGAGTCGGACTCAATTATCCTTATGGGTCCCTTCCAGTTAGATATCCTGTGGTTCTGTGCTTCTCTGATTTTTCAAAGTTCAGGATGTCTCTCAAAAAAAGGGAATTTCTTGTTAAGATGAGTGAAGTCTAAAGTGGCTGACAATTATTTCTATTTTTTTAGCAGAGATATGGGTCATGAAGTGATACAAGCCTGCATGATGCATTGTACCTACTGTCAATAAAAGTATTGTTCTCCTTCATCACCTTTGTTTCAGTCTCACACACGTGTTCTATTCACAAGAATAATCTGCTGATTCGGAGAACAATTCAGGCTGAAAAGGACCTTTGGAGGTCATTTAGTCCAATCATCTGCCCAAAGCAAGACCAATTTGAAAGTTCAGTCATATACCTTAGGACTTCTTCCAGATGAATTTTGAACTGCTTGGAGAAGAAAGCTTCATAATCTCATGGAATCACCAGTTACATTAAGGAGATCTTTTTTGTCCTCAGACACAACTGGAATTTTCCCTATTGCAACATGTGACTATTTCCTCCAGTCCTTTTTTTGTGCATCTCTGCTCACCTTGATGCTGGTGTTCAGTGCTGCCAGAGCACACTGCTGGCTCAGGCCAAATTAAAGAATCACAGTAAGTCATTTAAGTTGGAAAGCACCTCTTGAGATCCCATTGTCAAACCATCTCCGCTGAAGCAGGTTTACTTGCTTCAGGCTGTCCAGGAACATGTTTAGTCAGGTTTTAAATACCTCCAAGGATGAACACTCGACAACTTCTCTGAGTTACCTGTGCCCAGTAACCCTTACCATAAAAAAAAGAGTTTCCTGATGATAAGATGATGTTTCACGTGGCTTGTTATCCATTGCTTCTTGCCCTGTCACTGGACACTACTAATAAAAGTGTGGTTTCTTTATCTTCACTCCCTCCCATCAGGTATTTATACCTGATATTTATGTACTCATAACTACACATGTGCCACTGGAGAGTTACACCTTCCCAGGTGCAGGAGGCTGCATTTGCTTTTGTTGGACTTACGTGAAACTCTAGTTGACCTACTCCTCCTCTGTCAACCCATACATTGATGTAAAATATTCCCAAGGGTCTGGAGTACAAAATCAATTTCTTACAGGTCACTTTCATAGTCTTGCTGTTTGAAGAACTTCACTCAGCTAAGTAAGATCAAAGAGACATCACGTAAAATGCAGTGGAAGTGATTTTACAGGCTTTTGTGATTAAAACCAGACAGTAGATATAGAAGCCAGTTCAGACAGCCCACACTGCTATATAATGTAGACTACCTGCAGGTAGAGTGTAAAAGAAAAGCAGAAAGAGTATGTATTTTTTCAGTCTATAAACACCAATCTCTCATTCTCAGGTAATTAAAAAGTGGGCTCTTGCTAAAAAACCTATGTTATCACTACTCTTAGTTGTTACTACATGTTGTTAAGCTTTTATTCCTATAGATTGGCCCTAGCTGATAAACTCTCTGTTATGAAAAAATAATTATTGCATAAGTCAGAGAAGACTGCCCCAGGATATGGCCCTTCAGTGGCATATCAGTAATGGCCACTGACAAATACATTTTCAGGTGTTCCTAAAAAGAGACAGGATTGTGACTTTGCAGCAAAGTGAAAACCATTTGCCAGATAAAACAAGGAAAAAAGGAATCTTTCTAAAGTCTGAGAGTATGACGAATGACCATGCCAAATATATGTGTAAAACATTTATATAAGTCTTAGTAATAAGATAACTATACTTGTACTGCTAAACTTTTATTATAAAACACAAAGTTTGCCATGTCTAATCTTAAAATGGATTAATGAATTGCCTTAGTATTCCATTTATTGTCGGTTTAGAAGGTCTTTCCAAGATACTTAGAACAGACATAATAATGAGTTAAATCTACAGTAGTTATTCAATACAGGGATGAGTTATGATATATTTTTTATAAAGGCAGCAAAATACAGCAATTGCTTCTGCCTTTTAACAATTTAAACTAAAAAAGCTTTCATACGTAATTTAAAAAATCTACTAAAAAGATACCATTGTTTTTTTGCAAGGAATTCTTTCTTTTTAGTAGAAAGGCAGTTTCAGGTTCAAGACTCCTTTATGTTGTTCATAATTTCTAATTCTATAGCATGATTTCCAAATACTGCTGTTTCTTCATGCTGTGTTTTCCATGAAGCTCATCTGGCCCAATGCAGACATTTACAGTACAGATCAATACAGCTGGATTAGGCAAAGAAACTCCTTTTCATTTGAGTCACCAATGAAAATTCAAGCTCTTTTATTCTTCTCTTCTATTTTGAATTTAAGATGAAATGAATCACAACCTTGAAATGCTTAGGTTTTTCTTCACTATTAGGAGACTAGCTCAGGGGCAGATAGTTGCATTTTAGTCTCAAACTTAAGTGATATTAGTCCCATTCCTTTTAATTGCAATCTTAGTTAAAACTAAATTCTTCAGGCACTGCAACCACCATGACTCCTCATCACGATCATAGTAAAAAAACCCAATCATTTCCAAAATCAAATTATTAATGTAGCATAAGAAATATCCCAAACTTGCTATTTAAACTGGCCAACTCCCCTTACTTTTAGCTTTGAATTAAAGGAAAAGGCTTCAGGAAAAATGTTGCAACCATCTGGTACATTTTATGAATTTTAGACCATCTGTTTTTGGCAAAGGCTCTCAGAGCCAATTTGTGCCGAGACCATGAAAGCATCAGAATTTTATCCCAAGTTTCTCCACTTAAATTGGCTTTTTGGAGCATTAGCAGGCTGCACGACCAACAGTAAGGTGGCAGTCTCTGTGATAGACAGAGGCCTTTCTGCATTCAGTCTATAACGAAAGACAAGCACAAGCACTTCTGTGGTTCCTCTTGTTTAAGGGAGATGCTGTCATGTGTTTGAGAACCCATCAAGTGATCTGTGTTTGTTTCAGCATGTAAAGCAACAGACCACTCTGGAGATGACTCAGAACATACAGTACAGACACCACATCCTCACAGAACAAAATAACGTTTGGAAACAGCAGTAAACACATCTCACTGCTTCAGCAAAGTAACAGAAAACATCTACAAATAGCTATGATCATTTAGCAATGACTTTGTAGTTTGGGAAATCTTGATAGCCTAATGTATAAGACCAATGTGCAGCTCTTCAGCCATGAACACACAATGCCAGGCAGAGAAGACTTGCATGCTGATATTCAGGTTTCCTCCTCCTGCCCCCATCTTACCTTTTGCACCAAAGTAAGTAGCTGGTACTAAGAAGGAGGCAGCACCATCAGCTCTCTATTATGCAGGATATAACTACCCTTATTCAGATGCTTTAAGCTCCTTCAATCAGCTGTCTTAGCAGAAAGGAGGCTCCAGTCACATCATTTATGTCCCTCGACCCCATGAAAGATCCAGCTGGCATGTGGCTCCCAGAGAACAATTATAGCAATTATGCATTTTGTTTCCAAACACATGTAATGCGTTGTTTTTGGGTTTTTTGTTTTTGTTTTTTTTTTTTTTTACCTGAGTCTTCCATCCTCTGCTGCAGCTCCTCCCGGTATAATCTTAGTAATGAATATCCCAGGATCATCCCCAATGTGTGGGTTATCTGTTCCTCCAGCAATACTGAACCCCAGGCCAGAATTTCCCTGGAAAAACAATAAAAAGTAAATCCATCACTCAGATGCTAGATTTCTACAGAAGTAATTTGCATTGCATGAACAAAGCATCCTTGCTTCTTAAAGAAAACATTTTATTTGGCAACTCCATACTTGAAGGTAGGTGACTCAGTCAGAAAAAACTGTCAGTTAAAGAACAGAGGCTGTGAACAGAAAGATTTCCTGCAGTTAATGACAGAGTTAATGGATATTCCTACAGAAAGAGGATTTGACCTACATTTGTTTTCAAAAGCAGTCACATAAATTAGCATCTGAACTCCAATATTAATTCATCCAAGTCAATGAGAGCTAGAGGCTAAAAACATTTCAGAGCTTTGAAAAAAGACTTTCAAAATCACTGTCATTTATAAACAGAAACAGTGAAAAACATTTAATTCTGAAGTATACACTAGTTTCTGTTGACACTAGTTTCTGTTGAAGACCGACATGCTTTAGAAAAACAAACAAAAAATCTTTTTATCCTACTGATCTTCTAGGACAAAATTTTTGAAGACATTATAAGACTACGCAATAGTCTCACTTATTGTTTCTACAATTTGTGAGAATATCATGAAAGATAAACAGATATGTACATACATACATACATTTGCAAATTAAGTCACTATTTTTCACACACATTTCAAAACCACAATTTTAATTCTTTTTTGGAAGTATACTTTGGTTATGCTTTTCCATAGAAGTCAACCTTAAGTACGTTTCTTTTTTTTTTTGTTGGTTTTTTGTTTGTTTGGTTGGTTTTTGTTTTGGGGTTTTTTTTGTTTGTTTGTTTGTTGTTGTTGTTGTTTTCCTGTGTGAATTAACTTTTTTCCCAAGGGATTCTTTCTTAATTATAGAAAGGTAGATGCTGGTTTAAGAATCCTCTATGCAGAGGGAGCGTCATAAAATTCAATGCACTGCTTCATTCTTTAAGGGCCTCTCAGCCAGAAGTATTTTCCATTAGGTATTTAGACTTATCACAGTGATATAACTACATACATATTGCAGAATATGTACTGCAAATTAAGTATATTTAGGGCACTAAAATACCTTCTCAGCTTCTCAGACTTTTGGGAGTTTGTTTCTTTTACTGCTGTATGTGGTCACATATCTAGTTCTGTTCTAGTGAGAAAAGTTATTAATAAAAATGGCACCTCCATACATTTTTTTTCTAAATAATTTAAATAAAATGTCACTTCTGCATTTTTCAACTGTTCTTCAATGCATTCAATGTGATGCATTTTTTGTGTGAAAGCCTACGTGTTGCCTGCCTGCAGCATGTCAGATTCTGAATGCTTTTATCAGTATTCTGCATTCACAAGAGATGCAGTTCTCATTACCCAAGAGACGTACATGCATATAATTGTGAACTAATTTATAATCCAAGGAAATGGATTTAGGACTGCACATATTGTAATTCTTCTCAGCCAGCTATAATATGGAAATCATTATAGTACTGAAACACTCTGTATATATTTTCTGTAGTTAGCAAACACCTCCAGGCCAGCATTATAAATCTTTGATTTAATCTCCCTTTCATCATTAGGATCATCTCAGATTCAGGTTATTCTCCCAGTATTTTAACATATGCCTAATTATACAGCACATTTTACAGTAACATGGACTCTCTAAATACTTTAAGAGTATTTTCCTGAAATCCTTTCTACATGTCGTATTATTAATTAATCTAACTGTCCAATACATAGGAAAGAAAAAACAACTACTTATATACACTTCAGGAAGCCTGGAACAAAAAGCCTAAAACATTAGTAAAACCAAGGGCAAATTTCTAGAAGTTTTGAGTAATACTTGATTTGCAATTAAAAAAAAAAACAACCTAACAAACCTCTGAAAATAAAATTGTTGTTTATTCTTAACTTCAAAGAGATTTTAAAAGTATGCAATAATCTGTTTCTGAAAAGAAGTAGATTTCCAAATCCTGAAGACCTAGTTTTCATAGGGAAAGGCAAAGAGGAGGGTAACAAGGACAAATCTGGGCATAGTTATTAGCACAAGACAAACAGCTACACCATAATTAAAAAAAATGTGTCTGAAGAGCTTTAAAAAACTATCAAAGGTTGCCTGTTATATGGGGTGTGCTTAGTTGTTACAGTTCATCAAATAAAATGCATATGATCTTTTAGGAGGAAATAATTTCTGCACTCTTTTCCTCCTATCATATTTTTTTTCCATTAACATTTTAGACCTAAAAAAAATGCTACAGCATTGCTGGGTGTAAGCAGTGATATAACACTGCCACACACTTCTCAGGAGAAATAGTGCTATCCTTGACATTTATCCATAAATGTGCATCTGTTATACTGCAAAACTATTCTGATTCTGCCCCTTAGGAGCAACCTTTTAAAAGCACGGGGTAGCACTCCTCAGTGGCACTTCTGTATCCAGAAAATTTCAAGCAATTATTCTGGCTGCAGTCCTTGACTTGATCAACAGGATCTACAAGCTGTCAGGCACGAGCTGCCTCCACAAATAGGTACATCCCTGCGAGGCTTTGCTGCACCAGAAACTCACCACAAAAGTTAAAAGCAATCACACTTCTTTTCCCCATGATAGTTTATGAAGGGTCTGCCTTGCCTACATCGAAAAAAATCTTTGTACCTCAGATCAAAGCCAACAAGACTAAAGGCATAGCTACAATCACTCATGGCTTTTTGAGAGTCTTGGTTAGAAAAATAATGCAATAGGAACATTCTGGTTAAAAGCTACTGTATTTCAGTTCTGAGTAGCAATATTGATGTGCAGATCTCTCCTGATGCCTTGTGCTTCTCTTCATTCTCTGCACTGAGTATGCAGATTCACCAGCATATTGTTGCTGTACTAAAATCTCATTGCCCTTGTCAAGCTGTAACTCCAAGTTCCAGTAAGTATTGTTTACTATTGCAATACTTCCTGAGCATTTCCACAAGGCTTGGTTCCCCACCCTTTAATTTTTGCACCTCCTTTGTCCCCATTCCAGAAAAAAAAAGCGTGTGGTAATTATCTTCACAGCTTTTCTTGGTGTATCTGTCTCCCTCCCATTTCATGTTAACCAATGAAAATGCCATCCCAGAGCCCAAAACAACAACTGAACCATCATTTAGCCACTGCATTTTCCAAGGTGGAACATTCATGCTTTCTCTCATGCTGATTCACGTTTGGGAGTGGTTCCCCATAAATATATGTCAAGTTAATTCACTGTACTCTTTCTACTCCAAGCCTTACATCTCTTGGATGCTTACAAAGCAAGTTGACAATGAGCTCAGAGGCCTGGTGACAATGCAGATAAATACTTAATGAGAACTAATAGCAGCTGATACAAAGGCAAAAAAGTCTTCCTCTTTTGGAATACTCCACTGATACTTCTTAATTGAGATTCATATTTAGGCCTAAATATGCTTGCCTATTTTGTTTCAGGATCCTTTAGCAGAAGAAATCTATGCAAAAAATCCTAACACACATAAGGGACAAAAGAAGCTTGAATAAGCCTCAGACCCACAAACTTTTAATGGTATTGCCCAAACATCACTATTAGTACGTCCAAACAAATATATATACACACATAATTCCATATGATTCTATATAAGGGTTCAAATCCAAATTATTTTGTGTTCAATTGTTAAAAGCTAAATTATCTCTTGACCTAAATCTTTTCATCTCTTAGTCCAAACTCTCAAATTCTACTACTATAAAAACCTCTTATAATTAGTTACTGACTACACAAGGAAGATTTGCATAAAATTGCACAGCAATAGATGGATGAATGTACTTTTAAATTGTTAGTTTAGTTTCTTACTACCTTCCCCGCCTTTTGTTGCAAGGTTCCACTCATGAATACAGACTGACAAAAGGCTTAGCATAGCACAACATGCACAGTTTGGTTTAAACAAAATACTGCCTGAGTTTCCTCCTATTCATGCTGGATATCTCATGCTTCTCAGGGATTTACCACCAAGCTCAAATTTGTCTCTTGGCTCAGCTTTACTTTTCAAACACAGAAAATTAGGTCAAACTACCACATCAAAACAATTTCTCGCAGCCCAGCCCCTGAGGCTGCCTTCCTGCTTTCCTGTGAAGGAAGGTCAGCACTTTGTCTTGAGGTTTATTACACCTGCCTGCCTCCTTTATGCCTTTCTCAAATGGGGCTTTGCACACCACAAGGACCATCCGAATTCTTTATAGCTCAGCCTGAGCAGAGAAGAGGCCTGGCCGTATTTCTCCTGGCCCTGGGGTTGCAGACAACCTCCAACAGCCACACAGCATGCCTGCAGATAACTGGTGTTGCACCTTCTCCCAGCACTGAAACACAACACTTGGGGACAGAATAACATGACAGATTATTCACATACCAGGGAAAGAAAATAAAACCTCTAAGTTGTGGCCAGTTTGAATCTCTTCCCTGAAGACTGCTATACTTACAAGTAAGGATCACAAAAATAAATAAGAACCCCCAGCAGATACTGGTTTTGGGTAGCCAGAAGGCCTTGAGACCTATCCTTCTTCTTGCTTAGCCTTGCATTTTGTGTTCTCCTTTTACACACCTCCATGAGCAGACATATATCAGGCTGCAATTTCATAAGGCTGCAGCCTTTTTATTTTGTCAGTAATTGACAGAAGTACTCCACACTGACTTCTGCAGGAACAGAGTTTAGCTGACACCAAGAGATCCTTAAGTTATTTTCCCATGACATTGCAGCTCAGGATGCATGACCATGGATGACAGCCTTCGCTACAATTCTCTTTTCTTCTATTTTGTCCTTATTGTGTCTCAGTTGTCTGGTTTTTTTCTGCTCAAGGGCTGCATTTGCTTTAGTTAAAAAGTTTGACTAAAAATTATGAAGTCATTCAGTCTTTAAAAAAACCAGGGAAGAATGTAAGTCCAAGAAGCAGAAAGTATATCAGAAATGCCTATCAAGAACAGACTGAGTACTTCCCTGAAAAAGGGATTGTATTTTACAATACAAGTGATTTGTATTTCACTGTATTAAACAGACTTACCATAACCACATGGAAATTGTTCTCCATTTCAATTTCTTTCTAATTCTAATCAATAAGGTGACAGTAAAACTCAAATAGATGTTTTTTGAGTGAGTTAATTACTTCAGTGTACCTAAAATAATTTCTTATAATCTTCTGAAGTGACATGACTTTGAAAATCTTTAGCATTCAAGTATGAAAAAAAAAAATAGAACTACACAGAATTCACTTAACTGTTGCTGCAACCTCATCCTGACACTGCAGCATATCAGGAAGCCTGTTTCAGAGTCCATCAGATAGAGAAAAGCCTAAGACAAAAGGAGTTATTGTATTTCCCAAAATGTTTTCTAGAGATTGAAAGCTGTTTCAGGTGACAACATATACTCCCAAAGTCTCTATTACTGAAATGATCTTTGTGTTTAATTTTGGATTTTTTTCACCCAGTGTTTTAAAAGATTTTTTTTTTCCTGTAGACTTCCTACCTCTGCTCTGGTGTTCACAGCCAAATTTGTGGGATGCTTTTCTCTCTCACATCTTTTACAGATGACTTTAAAGTATGAACTGCTGCCTAAACTTGCAGGTTTGGTCAGAGCAAGTTTAGTCAAGAGAATGCTCACAGAATGATAGCTGACTCATTCCTAAATTCCTAAAGACATACTATATTTTTTTATTGTCTTCCATTGTTACAAT
Organism: Phainopepla nitens; assembly: GCA_013400175.1. Taxonomy (NCBI): domain Eukaryota; kingdom Metazoa; phylum Chordata; class Aves; order Passeriformes; family Bombycillidae; genus Phainopepla; species Phainopepla nitens. The sequence goes on along the minus strand of VXBQ01013133.1, from coordinate 540,021 downwards.
TGTTAAAGACCCTATCAACTTGGTTACTGGTGGTCCTTGAAAAGTTATCTGTTGCATTTTACAATGGGAATTATCCTTCAGCTTTTCGAGAGCACTCATGATCTGAAGGTTCAGAAAATTCTAACCTTTCCTTACTCTAAGCAATGCTGGTTTTATCTTGTTTATGCAAAATTTCAAAATACTTAAATACAAAGATAAGCTACGTCCTGAGAAGGCAGTGTAGGCTTGGCATTCATTTGTCAGAATTTCTTCATTTCACATACATGCATGAAAATGCTAAAGCTTTTCAGCTTTGGCTGCCACAGGGCACTTTGTCACTCCGTAAGGAAGGGACACTTTTCTGATATGGTGTTGGTTTAGAAATGCTCTTAAAAAATTATTTGGTTTTGCTTTTAAAGTCTTCTAATGTAGCATGTTCCTTTAAATAAATGTTACTGCAAGAAATGTTAATTCATAAGCTACTGTTGAGTTTATTTCAAGTGGTGGAAAATCATCCCCTTGCACTATGAAACATACTGTAAGACAGTTTCATTTGAAACTTGCTTTTATACATTTTAGGAAGTTTTTTAATCTTTTTGTACTCACTTTTAATTTTCACATTTCTGCTTAAGAGAAGTCATAGCTTTCTTTTAAAAAGAAAAATATGAAATCAACACTTGTTTTCTGCAGATATTCAAAAGAGTTAGCCTGAGCTACTCAGCAAACTTTTATGATGTCCAAAATTAATCTCTCACAGAGTACTTTTTAATAAAACACCAGTATCTGAATCTTGGCTAAGGTTGTTACCATCTCTGGCTTTGGGTTCTTGCCTCAGGATACTTCTGTTTCAGATGAAAAAGACACCACCTTCTCCCATGAGACAAAATACCAACCAAAAGAAAAAAAACAACAAAACCCCAAAACTCCTTCCAAAAATCACATCCATTCTTGTTCTACAAGACCAGGTTTCTGTGAGAAGTACATGACAAGTATGAGAAAGTGAAAGCTGAGAATGAGACTGACAAATTTAGAAAACAGTGGGGAATTAATTTTTTTGAAATGGGCAGGAGAAAAAAAATACGAAGTGCAGCTGGCAAGCAGAGTGAATCAAGTAACACCATCTACAAATGAGACAAAAGATTGACAACTCTGCCCCTAACTGGCATAAGAGGACTAGGTATGAACCAGGATTTGCTATGGCTCTGAAACAGTCTGTGAAAGACTTTCTCTTTTTTCTCTGTATTAATGCAGATAAGATTATTCAGTTTGGCACCAAAGATGGTTATAAGGAGGAAATACCTCTTGATATACCAAGCCAAAAAAGGATGATTGTGTGAGACTGCTGTAAAGACCTGAGTATTTCTGCAGACTTTGGTCAGTAAGAATTTTCTCCACAAAGTACTTCTTACCTAAAAAATACAGCTCTCCTTTATCCACCTGACAGTGAATCTATACAGGGTTTTTCTCTACTTTTCACTCAACCATACTTAGAGTAACATCACATATATAGTGGAGGCGTTACCTGTCACTCAACAATGCCCAGTTCAACAGCACACAGCCACATTGCAAACAACTGAACTTGAAGCTTAACACGTTAATGCTTCATCTCATTGAAACAAATAGGTGATTTTATAATATGCAACATACTTTCATCAAATTCAGGACTTTGATAGAAAATATTTGTTAAACCCATCTACTCAAGGCATTAAGATCTTTGAGACAGGATTCTGCTCTGCAATTCTTTCACAATCTGGCAATTATACTAGCATTGTTTTTTATGTTCTGAAGAAAGAGTGATACACACTAAATAAACAAACCATTTCCTGCCACATAGTGTCTGATTTTTTTTGCCGTTTCCCACTCTAACACTAATCCTGACACATCTAGCTCTGTCTTTAGACTTCATTCATTCCACCAATGTTTCCAGGTATTTCCACATGCTGTACTATATTGTACTTCTCCTCTCCAGTGTTTTGTCCAAAGCCCCAGTTTCAAAAGCCTAAACATCAAAGCTGCATTTATGTCTCATTCAGAGAGCAAGAACATTTGCATATTTATCAGAGTACTGTTGAACTCTTTTTTACTTTCAAATCTACTCAGGAGGAACATAATTCATGAAATTCTCACTTCTCCCACATACACTGGCACACTCCCTAGAGTCAGAGTTTTGAGACTCCATAGTTATATCATGTTCCATATGGTACAGATTTTCATCTCTCACGATGCCATTTGTTTTCGAGCCCCTTATCAGGTTCAGCACAATCATTACAAAACCACAATACACCTGACTACAACTGCTTTGTATGCTTACTCTCACTTGATAGCTGTAGAGTGATATTGTTCTCTCAATGCCACACAGACCAAGCATGGTACTCAAAAAGGATGTACTTCAAAAAATGATCCAAGGGATTTTACTTTTCATAATACACATGAAATCTACAAATATGCAAAACAGCATATCTAGACAAGGAATGAAGCCACTTCCAAAGTGAAGCAACTCATGAAAAAGTGATAGTGTTTCTACACAGATCGAAGCAAAAGAATAGATGTGAATTCTCTCCAGGTTGGGTTTTCACTATTTTATCTCAATTAAGCTCATAGTAACAGCCTCCAAGCTGTGACAGGCATGTATGCCTAGTTTTTTTCTTCAATTTATTTCTTGTCCTACTTCAGTGATATCTGTAGGAATTGTCTTTTCCAGCATTATGGGACCATATGACCTTGCCTGTTCTATCTCAGACAGAGAACTGGGGCAACATATGTCCTCCTTTAGCTGGCTACAGTGATAGGAAACAAATGTCACAAAAAGCAGTCTGATGAGTATGTGAAAAGTAGTATGAGAGAAAACTAAATTTTCAAAATTTTTCATCACAAAATTGGAGCAGGGAAATGCTGGTCCTGGGGTGTGAAAGTTTCACTTCACTTGAGGGGGAAAAAAAAGAAAAAAGAAAAAAGAAAAACATGTATGTGTCTACCTTTCTTTGTCATGTGGTGTCACTCCAGGCTAGCTGTAAACTTCTCATCAGCCAGACCCCAGAGCTTTCTGAGCTCCCAGGGCTACACAATAGAAAGTGAAATAGTCAGACCAAGGACAGAAAAGCACTCACTAAGTGATAATAGCAACTTGACAAAAGGGGGGAGGGGAAGAACAGGAGATGGAGTAAAACACTAAAAAGAATTGAAAGAACAGCAAAGCTTCTTCAAGTATCAAGCCACTTATAAAACTTTGACAGGATCATCACTGAAACTTTCACAATGCAATTATCTACAAAAACCTAGGAAATTAAGACATGTTTAAATGTAACTCTATGACAGAAGTAGACAGTCACATCTTGTACAAGGACGTAGGGAACAGAAACCTGATTTTACTGAAGCCATGGAAACCAAGAGGGTTTCAGCACATAGTGGTAGCAATTAAAAGGAAAGAAGACGACTCCTACGGCTGACTTCAGTTCCTTTCTAATGAAAGGAACTGAACTCTCATCCCCTTCTGCTGACAATTCAGCACTATGAAAACCCCACCATGCCTTGAGACTATGTGGAAACTCCTCGGTTAAACCAGTTGGTAGCTCTAAGTCTTTGTGTTGAAAAACTGCTGCATGCCTAAATGGGTTTATTTTGACAGATTGTACGATCACTACAGCATTACTTGTGCAAAGCACTAAAGGGAATTTGAGACCCCTGAAGTATCACAAGTGCTGGAATAAACCCAAGTTCTAAGCTACTGTCTAAGCTATTGTTCTTTTTCATTTGACTGTCATATTCACAGATGTGAAATGAGCGCATTTAGTTGTTCCTGCAGTTTGATTGGACGTTTTTGTTTAGCACCTTCTTACCATATTTCAAGAATTTCTTGGATTAAATTTCTTTACTAGAATAGATATGTGCCTGATCATTAACGTTAAAACTCTGAAATGTTTATATCCATTTTAAGATTTTGATAATAGTTTCTTTCCAACTCTTATTTAATCTCGCATCAAAGAAAATGCATGAGTAAAATTTCTCATTTGCTGCCTTATTCAAAATCATGATCTTCAGGGCATGTAATCCAGAATAAAAAGGTAAACTATTAATGAACTAAAAGGCCCCTCGGGCTTAGAAGTCCAAGCACAAATCCTAGAGGCAAATAACTGAGAATTCTTGCTGTTGCATCACTTACCTTTCCACCACTGCACTACTCCAGTGGGTAAGCGTGCAGAGCTTACCATTACCTTCTCTTTTAATATAAATTAAAGCAAGCTTTTGAAATACATTCATATGTTGAATAACACTGAAGACCTATTTCAGGCATTTCCCATGATGCTCAGTTATAGATTTTATTGAGAAGAAATAGAGAGAAGGGTAAATAAAATGAAATTCATTCATATTCACAGACACACATTTAAATACAATTTTCATAATTTTGTGGTGACCCTATTTTGTTGTAACATTTCATTTCACTGCCATTTTTTTTCCTTATTCTTAGTAAACCTGACTGACTATGACCCTGAGCAATCTAAAGCAGCTTCAAAGCCGTCTGTTTCTGAGAAAGAGCTTGGACAAGATGACCTCCACAGAATCCTTCCAAACTGAATTTTTCTCTGCCTCTATGAAACACAAGTGTCAAAAATACAAAACGTTTCAAAATCTGCTGCCAGCCCAGGAATAGCTCAGTCACTAAAAACATCCCTTCTTAATTTTATCTTAACAATAACATGATACTGTAATGTTTTGTGTATATGCATACATATATATATGTATGTCTCCACACAAATTCATTTCCCAAGATTTACAACTGTTCATTCTTAGATGCAGAGGGTTTTTTGACATGATCTCTCTATAAATTTCAGATGAAACTCATGACAAAAACTGCACCTTGTATAACTTTCACACAGTTCTTTGGAACTAAACAACCCATTTTTGTCAAATGAGAAGGGCACAATTCTTTACATTAGAAAAAAACCAACACTACAAGCATTCTTCTGGGGGAAAGAAGTGAAGAGGAATCTTTAACCAGGTATATGTTTGCCAAAGTTGGGTAAAACATTCTTTAGGCAATATTTTCCTGTCTTTCTAGAAATCAGTTGAGATAAGATTCTCTGCTCCTTTACCTTCATCAACATTTGTCAAATGTTTGATCGTGTTCTCAATGCACTAAGCACATATATAAACCAGTCCACACAATGCTATGCAAGAGAGCTAGACTACCATAACCCAAAGCAGTCACCTAAAAACATACAAGATTAGATTTTTTTTTTTTTTTTTTTAAATTCAAAGGAATTTTAAAGTTCCCATGCCCTACTTCTTATAAGTGCCGCGGTAATGAATCATATTGAGTCATATTAAAAATACCTAGGATAAGTTAATAGCAATTTTCAAGTTTAGTAATATTATTTTAAAGGTGTTTGTTAGTGATTCACTGGTGGAGAATAATGGTCTTGTGATTCATGGAAAAAAAGAAAATCCTTTTCTCTCCACCTCTACAGATGCCACTTTTGCCTGTTTGGAAGTGGTAGGAACTCAGGCTGAGTCAAGTTTCCTACCAGAAGAAGGGAGGTTAGACTAGAAATTACCAATCCACACTTTTTAAGAATAAAGGCAAAAGTCAACAAAGACATTTTCTTTTCATCTCAGACTCTCCATGGAATGACCACGGTTGGATGTGCCTCTGGGTCAAACACCAATGTGGCTTGCTCACAGATAAGGATATTTCAGTACAGTAACAGGTTTGATGAGGAGAATTTTCAAAAGAATAAACCTATTCTTACTGATGTCTGACAGAAATGCCATCTATTTCAAAAGAAACAGACAGGCTACAGGTAAACACTTCTTGAAAATCCAATCTTTTATCTTAGCTCCTAACACTTCAGACCTAGTTCTCTTAGAATTAGCTGTATTGTTTTTGTCACTAAAGACTCATTTTTATGGTTCATTTTAGGAGTAACCACTATCAGAAATAATGCTGAGATTCCTGTTATTGGCAGCATGAACAAAACACGAAAGTCCAGCTTCTACTATGTTCCTGGAACATATTCCACATATCACCCAGACTGTAAACTAACAATGAAAACTAAAACCTAGAAAAAAATAACCCTTCAGGAAGTGAAAAGAACTACATGACTTTGTGAGCATACTTCAGCAATGTGAATGGGTTTGAAATTTTACACAAAATAATCACAGAAAATAAGCAGTATACTCCCGATACTATAGCCTCCCATGCTAACTTTCCAACAACAGTAGAAAAATTTAGAGAAGGATGCAATTTCAGCTCAAAAGAAAATTATTACTAACTCAGCATTTGTAAATACCCCTAGCAGTGAAGCTCTCCCTCTTTGTTTTACTCATGAACATGCATATTAACTACTGCTACTTCAAGACTTGTTAATTCCCATGTCCTCCTGCTAAAGGAAAGGGAGTTCTCATATCCCCTTCAGAGCTAAGGAATTGTACTTGTTTTGAAGCATGGCACTGAATATTACCAGCATACTAAAACCCTAAGGAATAACACCTCTTAAATCCTGATTTTTAACATCAGCAGAATATATGGAGCTGCAAGAATGAAGAAAGAATCTTTTTTTTGGGTGATTGTGCCTTTTTTGTACAAAATAGGTGCAATCCATTTTACCTGTCTTTTAAAACATGTTCAGTAGAACATTTTCAATTAGGGTAAGCATGCCACATACCCTTTTTCTATACTGTATAGAAAGAGAAACTTCTGCATTGCAATTCATCAACATGCAAATTGGCACAAGTCAAAATGTTTCACATACATTTATCAGTTGCAATCAACCTTCATTTAATAGTTTCTTAGTCCTGGCATGCAATTTTGTGCTCTAAAATGAGAGAGAAAATTGAGGTAAGAAAGGGTTTTAAAGAGAAAGAAAGAGAGAATGAGATCAGAATAACCAGCAGGTCGGTGATGAGGAACTCTCTGTGCTGCAAAACCTGAACCAAACTACTGCTCTGAACAGGCACCACTGGGGTTTACATTTCAAAGGAGTGCCCTAATCACTAGGCACACTATCTCTGATCTAATGAATATCTAATTGTATATTCAAAGTGGAACAGGTCCAACAGGAGAAAGACACACCTGAGCGAAAGTAGGCATTCATCACAGACAAATCCCTGTTAGAGATCAGGCAGAGGAGGCATGTCAATCCCATTTTCCCACACCCTGGATAAGTATTCTTATGACTGTGAATGCTCTTCCTGCCACTTTACAGATTTCCCCCAAGAAAACTTGTGAAAGAGAAAATTTCTGCCAGAGTGAAGTAGAGGTAAAAGAAAGAAAAAAAGAAAAAAAAAAGGGAAAAAAAAAATACCGCAAAAAAGTTGGTGATGAATGTTCTGCAGCCAACTCTTACCCTGCCATCTGTTATATAAAGCCAAAGGTAGAAACAACTAGGAAAAACCATTGCCAGTACCTTGGCTTGTTTTTCTCAAGATTCCTTCTGGAAATTCACTACAGAGATAGTAGGTATTGTCCCAAAATCTTTAACACAAGGAATCTATATTATTTTCATTAACACATATTGAATATTTATTTTCTTTTGTTTTTAGGTTTAAAATCCTATTCAAAGCACAAGCAAGGCAATCTTAATCATAAGCATCTCCTCGTTCCCATGATATGCATCAATGTAATCTAAAGTTAAACATACATTAACGCATATGCCTTTTCCACAGTACATTGTTATTATGCTTTGTACAATCCACCAACTCTGTTCAGTGTCAGAATTTTATTTTACATAACTAAGTATATTTGTATAAATATACTGCTAATAATGGCAATCTCCTTAAAAAGCAAAGGGAAGGGAACTGAATTTTCCAGCTGAAATAAGATTTGACATAAAAATTCTACAGCTAGAAAATAAATTACACATTATCATTGCAATGTAAGCTACTTCTTAACAAATATTTGTGAAGGGTAGAAATCTGTCAAAGAAAAATGTAAATATCATGTAATATTTTTCAGTATCTATTAAAGCTTTTCATTGTCTCCAAAGGGTTATCCAACAAATAAAAAGATCCATGCAGAAGTTAAAGATTCACTTTTTTTTATTGAGAAGCTCATGAGATACATGTAATCAAAAGAATCTCAGCACTGAACAGTACATTTGAAAGAGGCCTGTGGGATGCATTGTCACAGTGGTAACATAAGACATGACCAAAATCTCTAAGTTATGCATATGCTTCTTTTATGCCAAAGCTGACACCATCGGAAGGGGTTAGACTCTGAATAAAAGCAACAATCAGTGAGTTAACCAACAGCTTTTCACTTGCCAGATGAAATGGCTGTTAAAGGCTGATCTTAAGAGGGAAAAACTTTAAAAAGATATTTGTTTTCTTAGTAACCAGGTGTGGTGGGACAAATGAATAGGAGAGGGGGGATGACTGTTCTACATGCAGCAATCCATTTCAATGGCTGCCTCAGCTTTCTCTATATAGCAATGTGACTCTTTTAACAGTACCTGAAATATTTCAGTGCACACTGGGTTTACTCAAGATTTCAACTGAACAATAGAAAATGCTTTATATCTGGCAAAGATTTTTTTTTTTGAGTCATTTGGAAATACAGTGGGTGTGTATGTGTAAGTAAAATATATCTAGATGCTTTTTTCTTGATTCCTTTTAAATCTAGGTGGGACATTGGCCAATACAGCTGTAGCAATTTACAGACTCTTGATCCATATGCATCTCCCCTAGATATTTCCCTCCAGCACTCACTTCCAAACCCCCCCCGCAGTGATTTCCATAGAAATTTATAAGGTTTAAAACTTTCTCTCCTACAGGACTGAGTTTGCACAAGAGGACAATGGCACGCAACGAGAAGCATGTATTAGCCTGTCCCCTTCCCCTGTTCAATATTCAGAAACACATCATGGGCTTCGCCTATTCTGAATTATTACAATTATATGCATCAGTACAAAGGGGATAATATATTTCAATGCATTTAATGATCTAACACTTTTAAGCCACAGAAATATAAAACCAGAAAAAGAAATTATTTTATAATTATGTAGCTAAACAGAAAAAGTAAATTCTAATTCCAATTAATAGTTAAGTTCAGTGAGACAGAAACATAGTTACGCAATACTGAATTAATTTACAAAAATAATAATATGCCACAATATGCATTACAATTAATGTAACAAGTGGCTTCAAGGAAATTCTTTGTAGAATTAAAGATATGCTATTGAAACAACAAATTAAAAAACCGTATGAGGATTTGGAATAATATCAGAGAAATTTCTGAAGCTTTTGAAACCAAATTAAAAGTGTTGCATGTGACTCTAGTAGACAAGGATCCAACCTATGCCTCAAGCAACTGTTAAATGTGTGCCAAAAGCTGCAACTTGATACCGAGATTTTAGAGATCTCATTTTACACAGGAATTAATATTACACCAGGCAAACAGAATGCTTGGGCACTTAAGAAAAAAATATTTGACTTGACCCTTTCTAAAAAGTCTGATTTTAAACATGCACATCTTTGGGCCTATACCACCATCACAAGTGCCAACACCACAGAGAGAACAGAACATGTTGCATGTCTGGCATCACCATGCACCCTCTGTTCTCCCAGAGTGTTCAATACACATTTTGAGACAAGATGCTTAAAGAGCTTGGTTTGCTTTAAATTCACATATTTCTACAACAGTTGTTTTAAATTATTTTTTAAAAAATTATTTCCCAATCAAATTTAACAATAATGGATAAAGAGTACTTCAGTGAAACAGAACAAGCATGTTACTAACCATTTACTTCACTGAGGAATGCCTTTTTAAAATTTACTGACTTATAAGAACAAATTAATATCTTCTCACTGTCACCCTGGCTTCACACAATTATTCTTAATTAATAGGATTTTTTTTAAATGCCAGCACACTGAAATGTGAAGATGAAAATCATTATGATAATTAACAAGAATATCTTTCTTTCAACGAAGTAGCATGGCATACACAGAGCAGCAAGTCAGACTGCTTCATTAGGAACATTTAGACATACAGTCAGGAAAGCATAAAAATTCAGATCTAAACTTAAGTTTGTTCTGCATTATCTGTGAATGCATATTTGTATGAGTCATCCACAGAGAGTGAACCCACAGCTCAGACAGAACAAGTGCTATGAATACCAAATTTCAAAGTGTAGAGTGTTTATCCACCATCTGTTGTTCAAGAATACCATAAGTATATTCCACAAAACTTTTCAAACTTAAATTTACTGTGTCAACTTATGAAATAATATAAAAAGGATCAGTGGCTTTCATTTAATTGCACTGTAGACTTTTCCAAACAAGGTACTGTACTGAAAGGGGGATTATTTTTTCTTGAGCAAATAAAATTGAAAGGGAAGAATATGAGCACATGGAAATATGAATAAAACCCTTTTTATCTCTAAGAATGATACCCCAGTGAACATATAAGATTTCCTTCAGATTTCATATGAAGCTCAGTCATTACAAATAGATAAAAAGAATAGACCTCTTTTCCAGCTTTGTTGAGTATAAAAAATTTAAACTCAGTTGTACTTAAAGTGGTCATTAAATAGAAAAAAATTAGAAATTAATTTAAACTAATGAGATGTACTGGTTCCACATTAATGTTATACTTCCAGAAAGCCTCTCCCTTGCCCAACAAAGATTCAATAAACCAACTTCTTAAATAAGCCATTTACAAGGCATGAGAATACTTAAATCAATAACAGACTGTGTTTCCTAGGGAAAATGTGGCCAGGGAATATTGTACTGCATTAAGCAGCAGACCAGCGCTTTCAGAGACTGAGCACCTTCCATAGATGTGGCGAAATATTCCAGGGAAACTACTTAAAGGTATTCCACCTTTAGGAATGAATCCTGTACTCACATATTCCACATGTACTACTACCAATAATAACTGTATTGATTTTCCAAAGACAAGAAGACTCTGGATCAGGCTCCTACGCTGAATATATCATAGAGTAGACATCCTACCTACTCTCTCAGCAGGAAAATTAAAGTATAGTTAGTATTGATCAGTAGTGTACAGTTATTCTGCACCTTTGCTTACTTTTCCTTGATAAGGCTTCACAAAATTTTTATTCTCCCCAATGATTAGAAAGACCACTGTGTCAACTTAATCAGTACATTCTTCATCATGCCTGAAACTATTTTCATTTTTCCTTTATTGCAAAGTAATCAACTCCTGCATAACAGTTCTATCACCAAAATTCAGAAGATCAGTTTATCTGAGCTTGCTCTCCCTACATCTATTCTCAGAAGACTTACACGTATTCTAGAATGATTTTCTAGTATTTTTCTTTTTTTTTTTCTGTAGAGGATGATTCTTTCATTTTATTTAGAAGCTAAAATTCTATTTCACTCTAAATTCCTTCAGCTCTTTTTCACTATCTGAGGTTTTATAGAAATCTTATCTGTCAACTTATAGAAGTAATTTAGCGCTTCAGGTTTCAGTTTTATACTTTGTCCTTCAAGTGATACCTACTAAAACATGCTTTCATGGCTCTTTCATGGTGTTCTTTTTACATTAGCATTGCTGCAATTACTCTACAGTTAAATCTCATCCTCTTGTGAAGGAATAAAGCACTCTTTTGACCAAGTCACTCAAGAAAACAAAATGATGATTTTCCTCTTAAGATTTAGAAAATTCATAGTGACCATAAGAAAGTCCAAGGCAGTCTTTCTTCCAGATGGCAGAACTGACACCAGAATGCATCCTGTGCACCTACAACTGTTCACTGTGAGCTTACCTTTCAGAAAACTTTGTCCTTTACTCAGCTTCTCTTCAACAGAAGGGAGAGCAGCTTTCAGAGACATTGCAAGGGACTCTCCCTGGTTGAGGAAAGCTGATGAAATAGGATAGATCACCATGTTCTCTGGCTCTCCTCTCCCAGGACTGCTACTTTTCCCCTTTTAGGCTAAGTTTCTCCTATCAAAAACACTGGATCACATTCTGCATTTGTAGCTCAAAACCAGGTTGTGATATCTACTGCTATTTTTTTATGATTTTTCCAGCAGAGGATGGAGAAGCCAACAGAAGTGCTGAAGCAGAAGTGAGGAATAGCAGGAGGCACCTGAGGTACAAGACTGCCTTGACTAAAAAGACACTGGTGGGGGCACAGTGGCCCAGGTACACATCACACCACTGAAGTGAAAACAGGATGATTAATAGCTCCTGAAAAGGTCCACCTATTGTTCATATCCACTGGTGTGCCACCAGCAGCAGTGCAGCCACTCAGTCCTAATGCAATCCTATCCTAATCCCGGTTCTAATGCTCACTGCTAAAGTAAACCTAGGTATTAACCATTTCTAAAAGGTAAATTAATTTGTTCCATATCTCCTTACAACACTTCTTGAGTCTGTTCAGTCTTGCTCCTTGCTTAACCTCTGTTCTATCCCTATTTCAACTCAATGACCTCATGATTCTTTATTTCTTTATATTATTTTCTTTAAAAAAACCCAAAACAAACACTTTTCTGCTTTCCTGAACATTTTCAGCATTTCATTACCATATTTCTGTTTCTCAACTCTCTACAAGTCCTGTAATTACACTATTTTAGGTTTCTTATTTTGTGTGATACTGACTTTAATGTATTCAGGCTTTCTTGTAGTGTCAAAACAATGAAAGAAGCCGCACTTCCTGTATAATTAAGTCTAACAGAAATCTAAGGGAACCTAACATCAGGTCTAGTTAATAAACACTTGAGATGCTGCTAAGTAAACTTGAATCTAAGAAAAGAAGATAAATTTTAGAGTCTTAGATTTAACAAATATTCAATGAAGATGTGTCTGTAAGTCTTTGCTTTGGACATCTTCTGGTTAGACAGCCTTATACAAACATACACTTAAAACCATATCCATAAAATTTCCCAAGAGAGAATTCTTATTCTTTCCTGCAAAGGGAATTTTTTCCCCAAAATAGGTCAGATGCTGAATACCAGATGCTGCACAAGGTTAAACTGATTAGACAAGGTAAAGAGGGACAAAGAGATATTTATGAACACACAGGCACACAGGGAGATGGAAGTGAACTTTCAAGAAACCTGAGCAAGTCTTCGGGAAGCTGAATAAAGCAAGTAAGAAGGTGAGAGTGGAGAGTGGACAGAAGGAAAGGAGGAGAGTGTGTCTTGATGAGAGGGCACGAAGCTGAGAGAAAAGGATGAAGAATGGAATTCCAGTGCTAGAAGGGTTCATAGTGGTTTGGGGTTTTTTTTGAGAAAAATTGTAAGCCTCAAAGTAGCCACTTTGCATTGAGGCTTCTGGGTATTGCTATGACTATTAACATTTATAAGATTGATAGTCATTAAAAAGTGGCAAGATAGTAATTAAAAAGTGTAACAAGAGATAAGGCATGAAATATCCTCCTCCAAGAACCACACTATCTTCACTTATCCAAGCTGATCCTTAGGTAGCAGGTGCATACCGCCAAAGAAAAACTGCAATCCTGAAGCAATCCGGAAAACCTGTGCTGATACTACCTTTATTTCCATGTCTTTCACCAAAGGAGGAACTTGACACAAGCATTTAAATCACATTAAATAAACCGAGGAGAGAAGGACAGTGTGAGAAAGAGGGAGAGAGAAAGTAGCAATTGCTTGCTGTTTGATACCTAGGTATGGGAAGAAAAAGAAAAAAAAAATCTGTCTACAGAGTTCAGCAATTCTTAGGAAGCAGATGAAGTACAAAGAAAGAACTGCATAGTATTCTTACTGCTGGTTGAAATAAAAACTTATTTTGAGCTATGATGTATATAGGACACCTGATGATAATGAGAAAAGAAGCAGGGATTAATATAAAGAATATATTCTTTTAAAATTTAGCAGATGGCATTAGACTACAATTAGTATTGGAAAAAAAAATACCTGATAAGATTCAGCAAAAACTAAAACTACTAAAATTTGAAATTTATGGTCACGGGGAAATGCTGCTATCTAAGCAGGTTGCTTTCAGGTCAAATCAACAGGAAAAATATTTCTGATCTAACAAAATTGCAAATATAATTAGTGCAATATATTTCATAGGAGGTATCACACTAAGTTTTCTTTAAAAATTCTCCTTGGAAAAGGGTTTCCTTTTTTTACAAAAGCACCTCAGAGATCTCTCGTATAAGTGCACAGAAAGATATGGTCTTGTCTTTCTTCTTTAATCAGAAACTCCTTTTCATCTGAGCCATTACTCAAGAGAAAGAGTGGTGTAACTCAGGAAAAGAGTTGGCAAACAAGAGAACACACATAATCAAACTATAAAAACTTGTCTGCATAAAAATGACTTGCAATATATTTATATAACAAAATAAACATATGATTAAATGCCAGCCAAATTCATCTGCCCCTGAAGCCATCATTAATCTCATATAATTTAATACACTTGCTGCTGCATGTTTACCCATTTTTTAGAATTTCATAAAATATGCATGATCAGAAGTTGCTAATTGGCAGCTGAAAGGCTTTTCTTTCATTACTTATTGACTACATTCTTCTGAACTGGTTCTAATCAAGAGAGAGCTTAGCATTGTATGCCCATGAACAGTGCCATAGCCCTCAGGTAAAACTGGTCTGTATGGGGAGTTTTGTTATTGTCTTTCCTGTTTCAATGTTCCAAATTTTGTTGCTGCACCTACATGGTTTACTGTTTTAATTAGAGTTTTTATCATCAATTACAAGTAGTAAGAGTCACAAACAATATGGATATGCTCAAGGGTTGCTAATGAGATCAGTATTGTTCAACATCGGTTTTTTTGGTGACAACAGTGGGATCCAGTGCACTTTCAGAAAGTTTGCCAACAACACCAAGCTGTGTGGTGCAGTCAACACACTGTAGGGAAGGGATGCCATCCAGAGGGACCTGGACAGGCTTGAGAGGTGGGTCTGTGTGAACCTCGTCAAGTTCAACAGTTCAAGAGAAGGCCAAGTGCAAGGTCCTGCACGTGGGTTGGGACAATCCCAAGCAGACATGCAGGCTGGGTGGAGGAGGTATTGCGAGCAGCCCTGGGGAGGAGGACCTGGGGCTGTTGGCTCATGAGAAGCTCGACATCTCCCAGCGATGTGCAACTGCAGCTCAGAAAGACAACCACGTTCTGGGCTGCATCCAAAGCAGCGTGACCAGCAGGGTGAGGGAGGGGACTCTGCCCCTCTGCTCTGTGCAGGTGACACCCCACCTGGAATGCTGCATGCAGCTCTGGCGTCCTCAGCACAGGAGAGATATAGACCTGCTGGAGTAAGTCCAGAGGAGGTTACAAAGATGATCAGAGGGTTTGAGCACCTGTCCTATAGAGACAGGGGCTGGGAGGTGGGGTTGTTCAGCCTGGAGAATAGAAGCCTCTGCAGAGTCCTTACAGCATCTTGCAGTACCTAAAGGACCCTGCCAGAAGGATGGAGAGGGACTTTTGACAAGGGAATGTAGTCATGGGACAAGGGGCAATAGCTTTAAACTGAAAGATGACAGGTTTAGCTTAGATACCAGGAAGGGATTCTTTACTGAGAAGATAGTGAGGCATGGGAGAAGTTGTGCCCAGAGGAGCTGTGGATACTATACTTCCTGGAAGTGTTCAATGCTAGGTTGTTGCCACCTTCCATGATGTCCATCTGTATGCCTGACTTCCCTTTATTTTGTAAGATCATTAGGGGAAAGGGGTAATCTGGGGAAGGAAAGGGAAAGGGTTATGGAGCTGGGATATAACCATACCTACTGGGGAGCTTTCACATATACTGTAATACAAATTAGGTTTTTTTCCTTTAAGTGCTATCTAAGCACAGATCCCAAACAAGTTTACAATCCAAGAGTAACAAGATGCATAGAATACCAGAGGTAGAAACAAACAGAGGGGTGAATACAGGGAAGCAATGGGATGTGCTATTCAGCAAGTAATGCCCAACGCAAATTGGAAGAGCACAGTAATGCAACCCTGTTTTGGTAGAGGTGGTGAAAAGAGCCATCAGTGATTTCCGGCATAATCAATGCATTCTTATTAATTCTTACCTCTAAGGTTTAGGAAATTTCTTCACGAACATCTTTTCCTCATGGGTATGATAAGTATCAGGAAAAGACTTGGAATTAAATACTCGCCATGCATAAATCAGGAGATTTGAACTTTTAGTCTTCTCCCCGTCCTCCCCACTATCTCTTTCAGCCTCACCTGGTGCACAGTGACTCTGGGCCCTGACACTTCTGTGGCCCCACAGTCACATGCTGCACTGAATATATGTGTGTTAAAACTGTGTAAAAAACTGTGTAAAACTGCGTAACTTCATATCACTTACAGAGCTGCAAGGATCTGTTCAAGCTAAGGAGATCCAAATTTGACATTTTGCAACGTCTGATTTCTGACATGTGATCGTTTTCCTGCTTGGAATCAGAAAAAAATTTGAAAACAACCAAAGATGATTGACCATTAATATACTAAGCAGTGAATTATAAATTAAATTAAATTAATTCTACTCACATGAAGTAGAATGAACCAAAGAGAATAAGAACTAAGGAAAACTATCCTGCTAACTACTGAAATTTGGTGCATTTCCAACTACTTTAATAAAATTCTGGGCATACAGATTTCTTTTATATTCAGCAATTGGGGATAGTGATGATGAGTTAGACAATCAATGGAAGACTAATTTTGCTTTGGACTTAAGAAAGAAAACAGCAGCAGAACAAAAACTTTATCTCTGGCAAAAATAAGCCAGGTCAAGAACAAATCACTGAGACAGAATGCACAGGTGAGAGGTGTGAAATATGCCTTAAAAATAACTAATATATAGTTGCTGAAGCACAATTCAAACTATGGATCTCCTATTAGTCTTTTCAGAAGAGAGGAATGATCAATGGCAAAGATGAATTTGACCCCTTGCACTCATTTCAGGTAAGGACTGGAGTGAAAGTAAGTAGAATCTTTGAACACAGCTAAAACTACATAAGTGGAAAGTAGTAAGCAAAATAAATCATGTTTTTGTCCAGTATGAAAGACTGAATGAATCAACATCTACATCCTTTTGCTTTCCTCCTCTGTAATTGTCAAAGGACATCTGTTTTCATAATTTCATAAAGATAGCTCAGGCATAAATATTCCTTTTCTCAAGTCCAGTAACAGTGATTTAGAAAAACAGCATGAATTGAAAAGTCCAGATCTGGTACCTGCATGCCAAGGAGAACACTAGTATCTCTTCCAATGTAAGAAACTGTAGAGAAATTATAGGTAAATACTGCAAAACTAGTCACCAGTAGTTCTGTGAAATATAATCAGCTTTATATAAACAAATCCATCACTGGATGAACAACAATTTACTCATTTATCAGGTGCATTATGCTAACCCTAGGAATGCTAGTCACGAAGCAGCACTTGATTATCCTAGCACTTCACACAGAAGTAGACAACACTTTCCAGGTGCTGAGAGCAGCATATTGCAACTTCAGAAAGCACGTCCAGCCATGGTTTGATACACCCACGCTGCTTTTCAGCATGGTCCTGAGCTGGTGGGGCTGTGTTAAGCACAACGCTCAGATTGGGCGCTCGCGCACCACAAGCTCACTCCTCTCCTTACCGTAGCACCAGAGGCAAACTGTATTGGCCCCTTGTTCAGTTGTAGTGAATGGGTAAGGGCAGCTGAAGCTATTGATGCACAATCCAACCACCTGCTCTGGTGACAAGAGAGCACATCTGTGGTTCTTACATAGCCCGAGGAGGGATGTAGAGAATGCTTTAATGCACCTGAAGCAGGTGTAGCCTCAAAATCACAGTCTAGCCCTGGAGCACCAGTTTACTACAGGATGCATTCTGCATGCAAATGAGGATTTGATCTGCCCTATTTATCTGTCTAGATAGGTTTTTAAAAGCAGGACTCCTACAGTGTTGTCTGTGAGCACATTCCTCAGAATCACAGGAAGAAGCCTGCTTTTCTGAGTTGAGCCCTACAGCTGCTGCAGACAACTGTATAAAGTAATTCACTTCAGAAATTATCCATGCTGGAAGACTATACCATAAACTAAGTGTTTGGAGGGAAAGCTTAATGGCTGGCTTCAAAGATTAGTTAGTTTATTCAATTTTCAGATGCAATTTATAGAGGATCAATTCAGACTTATTTGTTATTCTATCAACAATTTCCTTTAATCTTCCTAATTATCTTTCCTCTCCGGTTTTTACCCTCAATTGTATTTACAAATTATAATAATCTCTTTTCTCAGACTTTGCTTTTCTAAGCTTAATGGGACAAGTTTTTAGAGTCTTTTCAGATGCCAGCCTATTACCTACAGTACTCTAGCAGTCATTTCCTGAACCTAACTTCATTTAAGTCAACTTTTTTAAACACAGGAAACCAGACACAAAAGTCATATTCTAACAGATCTAATGACACTTCGGCACATAAATTTCATATTTCTTTATACGAACAGAAAACACTTCCTTTGATATTGTAGTAGGACTGTACATCTTTTTCAGTGCGTCTTTTTTACAACTAGTTAAGATTAATTTACTTATACAAAACTATTTCATGAAAATCTTTTCCACCTCTGTCAGCTAATGAGCTGTAGTTACAGGGCAGAATTTCTTGTTCTTAGTTATCGGTACTTAAAACACCACTTGGCATGATTAAATTTAATTACCTTTCTTTTACATCAATGAGATGTAAAAAGAAATTACCCACTGATCTCTTTAGAACACTTACATCCTCCCCATACTGAAAACTTCTCCCGATGCTGTGGCATCAGGTAATTGCACTGACACAGAGTACGTCAAGTAGAAATGATTTGTGCTAAGATCATTACTAAACGAGCACATCTCGGGAACTGTCAAGAAGGACTCATTAATAATCGTCCTGCCTGACAGTTACCTCTTCAGAGCAATTCCTGTCACCTCCCATAAAAACAGCTACTATCTATTCTAGAGCTCTTTTACTAATCCCCACAGTGTCCAGCACAATGCTTACTATGTTTAAGTCAAGAAAGGGAGAATAGATTTCCTTTTCCGAGGGAGTCAGTTCAAAAAAAGCTATCAAATTACTCCAGTACAATCCAGACTTCCTAAATTGTGTTGAATTTTATACAACTTTCTATTTATTTCCATGACCTGAACGTGAAAGAACATTCAAAGCTATTCTAAATTTAACATGCTATTTAGCTGCTAGTATAGGCTACAGCATATTTTCTCCTTTCTCATTGCACCAATGTTCTATATTCTGCTTCAAATGTGTGACCATGATGTGGCCTTGATGCATATATTAAAAACTTCATTCAGTTTATTTAAAATTCTAGAAAGGAAATCACCTTTCCTCCACATCTTAAATTAATTTCAGGCTCTGGAACTTTTCCTTGTTCATATGCTCTGTTTCAAAATAATTTGCTACTTTGTCCTTCCTTCATACTGAAAGTTAGAGTCTTTAAGAAATATGGATTCAAAATATGATTTTGTAGATGGCACAAATTTTATCTCACTAGATATTGCTCCAAAATTTACTCCCTGATCATCTTCTATTTAGATTTCCATTTTGTTCTTTTTAAGAAAGATCTTTTTCAGCATCTCATTTTTCTGTCAAACACTGACCTTTCAGATATGTTTCTTGCAACAGACCAACCTATTTCCTACTCTTAGTATTCTTTTAGAAGTATCTTATCCTCCATTAAGGATCTTTTTTAGAGCTCTTTTATATTTTCCTACAAAGTCACAAAATTCACTCAGAGTATTTTGACGTTTTCCCCATTTCCAGTGTTTACCGCCATAACTTAGCTGACTAATTTGTTCCACTGGTTCCCAAGAACTCTCCCCTTATATGTAGAGAAACTCAATAAAAATATTTTAATTTAAACAATTGATTTGAAAGGACTTGGTCCTAAGTAAGTTCTTTGCTAAATTCAGATCTTCTCTGAGGTCT
Source organism: Phainopepla nitens (assembly GCA_013400175.1). Taxonomy (NCBI): domain Eukaryota; kingdom Metazoa; phylum Chordata; class Aves; order Passeriformes; family Bombycillidae; genus Phainopepla; species Phainopepla nitens. The sequence goes on along the minus strand of VXBQ01013133.1, from coordinate 520,212 downwards.
TTATTAATGATTCTTTCTGTTTCAGTTACAATCTGGAAGAAATACATTGTCATTTAAACCCAGGCATACCCTGTTATTAGCACCACATGTCCTCCAAATAGAGGAGCTGTGCCTCCTGTACAGTCCCTTTGTCTCAGCAAGTAGAAATACTAAAATTAAAACATCATCACCAAATTCAGTGAGAATAAGGGGATAGCAACAAGCAAAGTCAGGGTGATACAGATGGCAAAATAATTTATATACTAACATTAGTCTGTATTTTAAAAATCAATAATACATAGAAATGGGCTGAGTACATAAAAGCTTAATAATCCATGGGCTATTTTTCTCTCCGTCCATGTACAAAATTATTTAATTTATCATTTACAAAATATTTGCATAGAAACATGAAAAATACACAAGTAATGATATTGATTGAAACACAAAATCAAGACAGAACAAAGCCTCTTCCTGCTGTGATTTCTGTGAGCTCCTCACTGTAGATATTTGGCTGAAAAATTGTAAAAATCTTTTTCACTTGTTTGTTTTTATGAAACTACATCTATCAGTTCTATCAGCAGACTAAGTAAGGCAACTAGCCTATATCACTCTCTTCGTTAGGGCCAGATCCAAAATCCATTAGTGACTCTGAAGAGCCTCCTATTGACTTCCTGATGCTATAGATCAGTTTATGTGTATGAGCCTAAAGCTAGATGAACAAGCCATTTGTTTTCTCTGATGCTCTGATTTCTATTCTCTACCAATTCTTTTAGAATTTCTAGTAGGTAACTTTTTCTTTCTTTGCATTTTATTATGCAGCAGCTAAAATAGCATTCTCTTCTTCACTACTCCTCTAAGTTTCAAAAAGTTCAGGATGGTGCCACTTCTCTAGCTCATTACCATAATATTTTCAGATTCTAGATTGCTTTCTTTTTGTTTGTTTAATAGTCACATAGTACTATTTAAGATGGCACAAACACCAACAAATTCTTCTCTGTTCCAAATATGAGAGGACACTGGGTTTGGTTAGTATATAAACAACAACAAAGAATAATGAAGTGAATTTTTGTCAATGGCAGGTTTATAATTAAAGGTTTAATAGCGGTGCTACTTATAAGTCCATGCTGAACAATACTGTTGTTTCACTAGGTTTGTTGCAAGGAAACTTTATTGCTAAGTGCTTTACTATTTAATTGATGCATTACAAAGATAAAAGAAAGGAGAGAAAAATAAATGAAAATAGAAGAAATGGAAGGGAAGATACAGGCACTTGTCTTTGCCTTCTGACACTAGAACAAAATAATTAGAAAGAATGGTTTCTCCATCCATTTAGGTTTGCACACTGCTTTAAATTATTCATTGGGTTAATGCCTTCTTTCTCAGTATCTCCAGAACAATGAACTGTTTTGTCAAACAATTTAGTGCTACAACAAAATTATTTAGGATTGACTTACTTTTTCATTCAGTATTGCCTGTGCCTAATGCCTTCCAACTTGCTTCTGTGGAATTCAGACTCTACCATGCAGCACAAAGACGGTGACTCAACATCCACAAGAAAATTTACAAAATCAGCTCCCATTTTCTGCACTAGTCTCTGCAAATTGATGTTGACATCATTCTTGACATCAATTAATTAAATGATTTATGTCTAATGACTGGGTTTTCCACAGTGTAAATATTAGCAATCCCAAATATTGTGTAATGGGGATAAGCTGTCCCTTCTTACATCCAGAGAGAATCATTTATGCTTTCCTTGCAGCACTTTTGTTTTGAAGCATGCATCATTGTTTATGATGCGAACACTGTGACCTTCAAATCCCTGAAATACTTTGCAGTGCACTTTTAAAAGAACTTGCTGTTGCAGGAGAGATTTGGATCAGTTGTTCTGGTCAATGCAACAATTCACATAATTTTCCACCTGTTAAAATTTCAGGCTGTCCAGAAAATACTTCCGTATCCTAGCAATGAAGCAAATGAGGATTCTTTTATTTCAAAATGAAAGCCACATTACTTTCCCTATATCAGACTCAGTAAACTGAGAAGCATAAATAGCATCCTGAATAACAATTTTAGCAAATATTTGGAATAAAAAAAGACCCACCATGTCAAGAAGAGATAATCCATTGCAGCTGAAATAGAATGGAATATGAGATCCAGTTTTGTACCCACTCACTGAGTTCACACCTTGTGTTGTAACTGGATTTTAGATCAAAACTTTTTAAAATGAAAAATATCTTTCTAGTCCCCCTAAAAAATTGTCAGTCTTCTTGGGAAAGTTTAACATCCTTGGGCTACAGAAAGAAATTCCCTCTAATCTACTGCCTTTCTAACACTCAAAATCAGGAATTCTGACTCCACAGTAGCTTTTCGTTCCACTTGCTTCTTTGAGAGGAAGGGTCAACCATCTCTATATCCTATGGACACAATTTTCCTGAGGACTAAAGTGCTTTCTTAGGAAATGGAAACTGTGTTCCTAGCTCCTCTCCAGATTGAGACCTTCATCACCCATATCTCCACTTGAATGGTGAGACAGTAACAGCTGCCACACGTCCATTCTTCCCTCCCCATTAAATAAGCAGGTTCAGAGAACCTCTGGGCAATTAAAACTTCTTAAGCCATTCCAAACTCAGGGACATCATGTTCACAACTAGTTCCAGTTGAAAGACAAGTGACGATGATCTATGAGCAGCATCACTTCCAGGAAAGTACAAGACTAGAATTAAGATCCCCGGTATCATTTGCAGCACATTCTGACATGCAACAGATCCTGTAGTGCCTAAATAGTCAGGTACTCTGTTAGAGTTTTATCTATATGGCTGTTTAGGCCATCTGAGTCCTTTCAGGAATCTGAGCATCAAATACCACCTTAAAAGGTGACAGTCCCTTTCTCCCGAATGTAGAGAAGTGAATGCATGGCTACATTATCCTGTGAACCACTCATTTATTTTATTTTATTTTTTAATTTCAAATCTGATAAAAAAACCAACGCTCACAAATTCTGATATTCACTTTACCAGGTATCTTTGCAGATGCATAACTTTGATTTTTACTTATTTATAAAGTTAATTAAATAGGTAATTATTACATTGTAGCATCATCAAGAAACTTATGTTTTCCAAAGAGAAGAAAGCAATTATTACCAATTTTAAAGAACTCTAAAAGCTAGGACATCAGTAAGGTAAAGGTAAAGCCAGAACAAAATATAAACCATTCCTGGAAATACAAGCAACTGCTTTTTGATGATATTTTCAAGGGTAGTTTTTGTAATTCTAAATAAGAAAATATTTTTAAAATTTCAAGATGGAGAAAGGATTTGGGCCCACTGCTATTTTGACAAAATTATTATTTTGGAAATCATGTTTACAGTTCTAGTCCCATTTTCAAATTAACTTTTAAAAATAATGGTTTGCTATTCAGTTTCTCACCAAACCCTTTCTCTCCTGCAGATCTCTATGCAGACTAAAATTCACCTGCAATTAAACCCATCTGGTTTGCAGCTTTTCTTTTCTTTTGTTTTTCCCTATCAACCTATCCAGGACTTTGTTTTTCACTGCACACCTGACATTTAGGCATTTTTTTGGGTATTTCAGACATGGTTTTACTTCAAATACGTTACTTTACAATGAACCTCAAACTAACATTTGCTCTGGTATACTGGAATATATTGACTAAATTTACCATCATAGTACTGTCAGTGTATTGCACACTTCTGTTCAGAAATAGTTAATATGGTTGTGCTCTCTGTAGTGCTTCATTATGCAATTTGACTTTTGCATTTTTCATAGATAAACACTGTTTATCAGTGAACTAAGAGCTTTTGTATCTATAAGTCTCCTTTGCTAATTAGTCATTGCATCTAGAGAGTAGATTTACCTGAGATAATACAATAAAAGCAAAATGTTTGTTAAGCACAGCAGAATAATATAACAGGAATTAAAACCTGACAAATTCCAAAGCATACATTTGTGTCCCATAACAGCTGTTATTGTTTTTATTTCCTCTTCATGTAGGCTGCTTTTGTCTAATGTTTATTTCTCATCTAAAAGTTTTGTTTATTTCAAGAGTGTGTTATTTCAACCACTTTTCCTTGGCAATTGTTTTCAGTGAGCACATACTTTTGACAAATACGTTATGGTTACACTCTATCCCTCCTCCACTAAATTCTGAGCAGATATGAACAAACTAAAGACAGTTTTTCCTGAAAGTTTCAAAGAACCTATTTTAAAATCACTTCAGCCACACACAGTTAAGCCTCCATTTATGGAAGAATGTTTTGCAGTGATGACACTCTGATGTATCATCTGGTAAACATTAGGAACTCGTGGGGTTGGCCTCTACTGACTCTGGTCCCCATTAAAATGATTACATTCAACAGCAGCACTTATGCTATAGCACCTGAATTACTCCGTTCCTCAGAACAAAGAGATAAATATATTTAATTCACAAATAGAGTTTTGAAAAACTTTAACCTTTATAATTATGTCCAAGTACATAATCAATGCCTAAAAGTTAATCTAAGACAGAGGACACAACTGGATCATTTACCTTGAACTCCTACTTAATATAGGCTATAGGACCTACTTAAATCCTCTCTGGAGAAAAATTTCACTTAATTCCACAATGTCTCTTTCTTATGCAGAGCAATTACTGCAAAAAGGAGACAAAAGCCAGGAGAGGCTTGCAGCTTCCACCCTTATAGGATTTGATCACATATCCATCTCCTTTCACTCCCTGAGAATTCTTGTTTTTCAAACAAAAATTGTAGCTTTAATGCCTTCCTTACTTAATGTCTTCTATTTGTCATAAAAGAAGGACGACAGCAAAGGCTGATATGTTGGTTTAGAGTATTTAGTATGCCTTGTTGATCCCTTAAAAATATGCCACAATCACAGCTATGTGTCACATACATACACCACCATGGCTGAACCTGATCTTCACCACTGACACCCTGCTGTATCCCCTGTCCTTCCCAAAATGTCTGGTTTGCCCTTTATCAGATCAGTTAGTGTTTGACAATCCTTTCTAATTTCATTAGTGTTACCTTCTTCTTAGTACTTTTAATGTGCTCTTTTTTTTTTTTCCCTTTTCTATCAGCTGCCTTTCCTAAAACTTTCATCTACTCCTGCTCCCTTGCCACTGCTGACCTATTAACATATTTGTATCCAGTCTCAACAGGTCTAAATCCAACATCAAGCCATCAGCTCCTGTTATTGACTTTCAGATAGGATGCAGAACATTCTCTTAAAGGCTATTTCTCATTTAAATGTATGTTTTCTCTGATCAAGTCACCTCTTAATTTCCTCTCCTAAGAAAATAAATTTATGAAGGTACCTGCTTCTCTCACTAAGTGTATTTTCCAAGGTCACAATAACCCTCAAGGTCTCCCCTAAAGACACTTCAGTTATCAGTATCTTTTTCAGGTAGAATTAAGCAAAAAATTCCAAAAGTTTTATACATCAGGTGCCATTTCCTGTTATTTTCCACATCCCAAAACCTGTTCTATTCTACAGCTCTCAGTTATGCACTGTAGGCCTTCACCAGAACTTTGGTTACAACACTGGACTAAAAATTTGTGTTTGGCAGATGACCAGCCAAGGCCCAAGACCTCTTTTCAGTTTAATTGCTTTTCAGAGTCCTTGTTTTCATACACAGGCTGCATTTTCTTTCTTGACACATGACTTCAGACTCAGCCAGTGTAAATAAAATATCTGTGTTTTACCCAGACCAGCCTAGCAGTCCTTTTCCTCTACCCTACACAGACACTGTGATCAATCACTCCATCCATTTACCCTTTTTAAACATCACCAGGGCATTTGCTCTCTTTCAACATGTTCAAATTTCTCAATACTCAAACACCTTTTGAAAACTCAGCACAACAGATGCAGATGCTGTTCAACTAACTCCTTTAGAAATCAGATTGGAAAATCAAGGCCTAGCTCATCCTCAAAATTAAAGGTAGTTCTGGGGTTTATTCACCTACAGTTCCATTACCTGAATTTCTCTGATTTCCTTACACCTAGTTAAACTAGCGCTGAAGTTTCAGGAAGATAATTTTTTTTTCTCAGCCTGTTTAGATGGATATTTCTCTGCTGTTGGGAGAGATGAGCAATAGCTTTGTTTGGAAATGGAAAACCAGGGGACACATTGATTTTTATTTGCCTTTGTTACTTTAGCTGAATGCAGCAGTCACATTTTCTTTTTACTGTAGGTCTACACACACAGTTTTAACTCGCTCATTTCTCCCTAAGCCACATTATAACAAATACACCTAAAAAAGCCATGTCCATTTTCTAAGCTTCCTTCTAGAAAAGCCCTCCTCCCGCTTGAGTTATAACAAGAGATTTCTAGATTTCCCATGACAATGCTTAACATGAAATCTCTATGCATATTCATTTAATGTAAGTTGCATAGGTATAACATTTCTCCTTGCTTAAAAACTCAATTAAGATTGCAATATTCAGCGTTTAAATTATATGTTTGTTGACAAAAATATGCAAAAATTCCTCACTGTGTGATGTAGTCTTATTTCTGCTTTGGAAACTTAATAAAAATATCTACTTATCAAATATTTATTATTATTCTTAAATAAATATTGGATGGACAAGTAGTAAGTGCACATATTTTAGCCATCTTAAAAATCCAAGGGACATTAGAAGAGTATAATAATGTTATCTTCTTTCCCATATTTCCTAAACTTACGTAAATTTTGCAGTACTATTAAGGTCCTTGATACCAATGGAATAGGCACTTTTCACTGTGTACATTTCAAAGAGGACTTCAAAAAGTAGGCTACTAGTCTACAGATCCTAATACATGAGTTTTCACACTATTTTTACAGTTGGCCTGCTTTTCTGTGCTTCAATTTTCTCCATCATGAAATACAATGGAAACACAAAGTACATGATCATCCTCCCCACAGTTAAGAGAAATATTTTCACTTTAAAACACTAGTCAACATTAGCAAAGATTAAAGTTACAAGTCCATAAGGTATTTTTTGTTTTTGTCGGGAGGGCAGGGCGGGGAAGGAGTTAGTATTTTTTTGTTTTGGTTTGTATTTTCTTTTTTTGGTTGTTGTTTTGGGTTTTTAAGTTTTGGTTTTTGTTTGTTTGTTTTTGTATGGTTTTGGTTTTTTGGGGTTTTTTTCCTCTACAGTGTAATCTCTATTAATGGCAATCTTTGTATTACATTGCTAACAGGATCTCTCTTCTCCTTTGCAGGTGAGGTACAGAAAATGTGGAACAACAAACTCCTCAAAATTAAAAAGCACTCAAAAATTAAATTATTCATAGAATTCAGTCAGAATTCATATATCACATTTATATCACATTAAGTTGCATAAGGTGACTTGCAAGCCACGCTAGGTCAAATTCTTAGGGTAAAGCAATATCTTGCAATATAAAACATGCATAAGCAGCATGCAATTACTTTTCATCTACTTGTTGCTTCATATACCTGGAGCTACCTTATCCATTTGACATCTAGTTTCAGTTCTAAACACAGGGAAAAATTTGAGATGAAACAGTCTATATCACACTATTTCCAAGAACTTTCACATGCTACAAAGTGGACCATTGCTCCTGCAAAACGACTTGGTAAAAAAGTATATCAGATAAATTCTTAGCCCTCTTACGACAAGGAAAAGCTTTTCTTCCTTTCATAGAGCCAAAGATAAGCTATAAGTGGTCATTCTAAGTGGAAGACAAATGATCATGTGACTGCTTCAAATACAAATGCATATGAACAGAAAATAATTGTAATGCTGCATCCAAAGAACAAATTTGATTTTTTTTATTGGGATAATGGGCTAAGGTGCACAGCAATGACAGTTGTGGAATTCAGTCTAGGTAATCCAGCAATTTTTTCCCCTTCTTCCTCTACATCTTTGCAATATCTTTCCCTACCAAAATTGCATACTGGTTCCTCAAGGTTATACAGCCCTAATTTATGCATTACAACTGATTCTAAATCATAACAAAAATGAAAAGCAATTTTCTGCAATGAAAAACATTACTTTTCTTAAGAGACAAATCTAATACATCAAAGAGGCCTTTTTAAAGTCCTGCCTCGAAAATGACCATCTTTGATGCAAGTTGATTATTATCATCACCAGAATGAGTCATTTTCTACTGGTAAATTGAGGTTCATTTTCCCCATTTACTTAAATGTACATATTTTAAATCTACGTGCTACTTGTCAATGACAGTTACAAAACTAAGTGAAAACTGAGTCAAATCAACGCTTTGTAGCTTTTTTTTTTTCCTTCTGCACTGCTTTCTCAGTCTCTCTGCAAAAAGATTCCTACATACTATCTTGGAAAAGATAGCATGTCAGACACACATATAACTGATTTTTTAGTGTATACATATGCTCCCACTACTGGTCCAGAAGCTTCTATTCAGAACTGGAATGTTTATTTGGAAGTCACATGTGCAGCTCTGCTCATTAGTGGCTAGCGCTGATTGGTGTGGTCTACCACATGGTGGGACACTTCAGGTTTCCTTGGGTGGCATGCTTAGATTGATTTCTCTTAGAAGGCTTTTGCACAGAATCACAGAGTCATTAAGGTTGGAAAAGACCTCCAAGATCGGCAAGTCCAACCTTTGAGTGAATACCACTAATCCCATCAAACTCTACTTTGAAGTACCACACAAACATTTTCAGGGAGGATGACTCCACCATTTTCCTGGGCAGCCTGTTCCAAAATGCCAGTTTATGCCAGTTTGGAAAAGTCAAACTGTGTGAAGCCTGCACTTCCTGAAAATTGGGACACAATCCAAACACTGAGAACACCCATCAATCTGGTTTAAGTTCCTGATAAATTATTTCCGGGCAAAATTAAGCTTGAGGGGAGAAATCTGCTCACTTCCATCAGACTGGAGGACAAGATACAGCATCAAAGGCAGCCCTGTTTCATTGTACAAAGCTTTTTTTCCTTGGACCAATATTATCTACTGCACACCTAAGTATTCCTTTCAGAAACCACATTATTCTGCAGATTTGACTTCATTCTCAAGCAGCTTCACAAACTGCCTCTACTAGATGCTCACTTCCCAAACCCCAAACAGAAATGAGGTAAAGCTTGGACTTCAGTTAGAGATAACAAGTAGACTGAAAGGCCACATCTTAAATAGGTTCATCTGAAGCACAGGAAATTTTCATGTAAAGTTGTAAATAATACAAAAAAACAGCATAATTACTCCCTGAAAACTGTACGTTGAAAGTGAGTGAGCTGGGAAATGAGAGAAAAGCAATAAATGGGTGATATTATCTGAAAAATAAAATGTCAATATAATAATAATTTAAAAGAACCAGCAGCAGAACATTGCCTAGAGGCAGCTATGATTTGCATGATGTAACTTTTCAAATAATAGGTAACTCAAGGTCTCAGTGATCTTGGCACAGTTAGAGATAAAATTCAAGTAGAGACAAACATGAATAATGCTTTTTTTCCCTCTACTTACAAAGGTGAGTTTTGCACTCCTAAATAAATGATGATTAACTTTTCAACTTTTCTTCAGTTTTGATATGGAGTATATGTATTTTTTTCTCAGCAGTTGATTCATTTTGTTTCTGTCACTTTGAGAACACTTTCTAGTATTGTGTTAGTGTCTTCTTTCTAGTGTCTGTATTTTCTACTGACGTGCTCCTCCGAACAAGTTCCCTTGTGAGTTTTCAATGCGGAGAGTTTAAGTAACTTCAGGCTTGTGATTCAATATACTGGAGAATGAAATTTACTCCTCTGGGAAAAAAAACAGCTCAGTGTGTCAAGTGGCTCTTATTAAATTAAAAAAAAAAAAAAAGGCATACAATCTCCAGTTTTCTTTGTCTCGTTGAGCATTCTTCAAAGCTTCAAATTATTTTGAAAACACAATGTCATCATGAGGTTTTGTAACAAAATATTCGGCTATTTAGAGTTTCTCACTTAACAAAAAAAGTCTCCTAATTTTCCCTGAACCTGAGGAATCAGTGAAAGAAACTACAAATCCCTCAGAAGAAATATCCAAAAATTACTATATGAATCAGTGAATACATAAACATTCAAAATTATATATACAAATGAATAAAAGCCTAATTAATCCATAGTAATACAATTATTCTTTGCCTTGGAAAGCTTGAGTCATCAGGTGTAAATCTGAGCTATGTATTTTTTTTATTTTGAAATATAAAGCTAACACGCATGCATGGGTGAAGACATCCTTTACTGCAAAAATGCCCTTAGAGGAGTTTAAATGGCATTTCAGTGATACATCCAAAGAAATACACCATTCTAATTTATCCAAGCTAGCATTCATGAAGTGTTTTTCAGACATTTAGATTTAAAAGCAGAATTCTAAGAAAATAATATGAAAATAACAAATTCTTTGATAGGCACCCAGAGGGAGCTAAATCTATAGAGTTATTTCAGCTTCTTTTTCTAAGCATAGTGTAGCAGGTTTTTTGTTTCCTTATTCACTTATAGCCTTTTCCTCTCCTCTGACTCCCCTGTCATGGCTTGGCAGATTTCCTGTCATACCTATTGGGATACGGAGTGCTGCGCTACACAGCTGGGAAAGGATGCACCCTCTGCACAGCTGTTGCAATGATGAAATATAGGGCAAATCTTCCTTATAAATAAAGGTTAAAGGGAAAGCCACTGGCTTTCCATTTTCCCCAGATAACTCAAAATTCTTCTGGCAGCATGTATTCTGAAGCAGTCCAGATATCACTATCTGGAGATAAGACCAGTGCTCCTTGTCCTGTCCCTGTTTCCAGGATACTATCAGTGCTACAGCAGCTCTACTTCGTCATGCTCCTTAGCCATATAATTGCTAGCAGCAATAGCAATAAATAAAAATGTTTGTTCCCACCTCTGAGAGGGGTATAATATGTGATAGCTGTGCCTCCACTCCTCTTAGTCTTCACTTTCAATAGTATTCAGTAAGATAGTTATGTGGGCTTACTGATTTCCATTTCCAGACACTGAATGTGAAGGATGACAGCTAAGAACATCAGGCAGGACCCTCTGTTTCTCAGAAGGTAGGGCTCTTTCTCTCCCAGCACTTCTGCTTTTCCATGCACACTCTGGACTGGCATGTTTTGTACCTCTACCAGGCGCTGGTGGAACAGGCCCCCACAAGACACATAGTACAGCTCTACAACCTGGAATAGTTTCAGCATAATGCATCTCTGATGGAGTAAGAACAAAGTTTTCCAGTGATTAGTTATATTTTGGTACCCAATCAGGGCTGTTCTGAGGTGAAAGAAAAAAAAAAAACCCTGACTCTTCCAAAGAATCTTAATGTAGGTCATTGAACTAAAGCAAGCAAATCCTGCAGTTGTTTCAGAAAATGTTGATCTGGTACTTCAGCGCCCCATTAGCAGGACTTCACACCAGACCCCTTTAGTTTCTTTCACTGATCACTCCAGCACAGCCTCAGGTCAAGGCAAAATCTGGTAAGACACAGTGGATGAAAGAAGAACACAAACCTTGCTTCAGCCATTGCATTCAGGAACCAGAGCCTGCCCTTTTTAAGTACTTACAAATCTCCCAGAAGGTGAACAACAGCCACTGACACAGCTGACCATCAGTCTCAACTCTAAACTAAGATGTGATTAGAATTAGAATGGAGAACAGAATTTCCGGCACAGGGATTGCATGCATTTCACATGTATTTTCAAGGATCATTCTTAATTTCTTGTTTCACAGAACTTTGTTTCATACATACACAAATACACTACAGAGACTCTATATGGATACACGAGAGGTCAGTATTTCAAATTGCTTGAACAACTATGAAAAATATGGGATTTTCATTTTCTGTTTGCTGGTAACTCAGTACCATAAATAACCAATTCTGCCTCTTGCAGGCCCCTACTGGGAAAAAGAATGCTGTGGGTGAGCTTTCTGGCAATAAACACCTATAGGTCACTATTGTACTATGAATCTGATATAAACTAGTCAATAAGAAGGATTCTGTCTGTGAATTATAACTTATTTCAGTCTGAGGCTGCAAGAGTAACTACCACTTAGGAAGAAAGCAGGCCAAGCCTATCAAAGAAGAAATGTACTAAGGGCACAGAGAAAGCTTTCAATTGTAAAGAAATCATTTACAGTTCTGCAAAAATAAACAGAGAGCAACTCTGAGTCTGGTGGAGCTCATTAGGTACCTCAGGGACACTCACTTTAAAAGATTTACTTTGTCCTCTTGGAAGATGCAAGACTACTCCACTGGGGCTGTTGATGGTTGGATATTGATTTTTGCACTCTGGAATCTCACAAGGCATCTACGGCATACGGTCTTAAACTTTGAAAATATCTTTTCCTAGTGACCATTTCTTGACCACTCCCTTCCATTCTATTATTTCTGAAACAATTAAAGGAGGACTTTCCTGGTACTGTGTGTCCTACAGTCCCAGTCCCGAGAGGTCAAAGCATATTGGTGCATGAACGGCTGTCTAAGACCTTAAAAAAAGGAGAAAGAAGATTCACTACTGACTAATAGTGAAAATCCTTTTTCCCAGACACACAAGCAAATGTGATCTTGATTGGTGAGAAGCTGGCCATATCCTGAGTGTATCCTGGACTGCATTCAAAGCAGCATGGCCAATAGATCAAGGGCGGGGATTATGCTTCTCTACTCTGCTCTGGTGAGACCCCACCTGGAGTACTGTATCCAGCTCTGGGACCCCAACTTAAGAAGGATGTGAATCTTGAATGCAGAGGAGACTATAAAGGTAATCAGAAAGCTGGAGCACCTCTCCTGTGAAAACAGGCTAAGAAAGCTGGAGTTGTTCAGCCTGGATAAGGGAAGGATCTGAGGAGATCCTAATGCAGCCTTTCAGTACCTAGAGGGGGCTTGTATGAAAGATGTGGACAGACTTCTTTTTAACAGGGCCTGTAGATGTAGGACAAGATTTTTAAACTAAAAGAAGGTTGATTTAGCCTACATCTAAAGAAGCCATTTTTTACAATGAGGGTTGTGAAATAGTAGAGGAGGTTGCCCGGAAAAACTGTGGATGCCTGATCCCAGGAAACATTCAAGACACTGTTGGACAGGGCTGTGAGCAACCTGATCTAGGGGAAGCTGTCTCTGCTCGTTGGACTAGATGGCCTTTAAAGTTCCCCTCCAACCTAAACTGTTCTTTAATTCTGTGATCTCTACAAAAACAAGATATATAGATGGGAATAAAAAAATAAGACTTCAAGTCAAAATACTTGTGTCACTCAATACAATCTAATCTCACTGTTCTTCAGTGTTCAGTGGAATGCAGCTGTTCATATCTTTGAAAAATTCTACATGTTCACGTAGGAAATTAGCGATGAAAAAGGAATGATTAATAACATAGTAGTGATCATTTCTTATGTTTACAAGTATCAAAGTAATTAAGAGCTGAGGCCTGTAATAAATTCTTTCCTGAAATGTACCAGGATTTCTTTTTCCACTGCTTCCTCAGGGTTTTTAAACTTTAGCCTTTAAGCCACAATTTCACACAATACTCTGAGTTGGTAGGGACCCACAAGGATCATCAAATCCAGTTCTTGGGTGAATGGTCCATATGGAGACTGAACACACAACCCTTGGTGGTTTTAGAAGCACGTTCTAATCAGCTGAGCTAATCTAAGGTCACCTATGACTAGGTTTAGCCTTTCTAGTTAAGATTTGAATAAGTCTTTCAGCTTGGTGAAACGTAGAAACCCAATCTTTTAGAGAACAATAATCTCCAAGTAGAAAAATTAAATCTTCTCATGGTGGTGGCTTGATGTCACTGAACTATCAAGTCAAAGGATAGAGGAGACAGAGTAGATATTTTAGTTTCTCCACTGAACTGAGCCTGTGGTGGATACAGATTTAAATTTATCAAAGTTAGTACACTCCAAGATGATAAATCATCACTGAGAATTTACTCTTTTGGAATATGATTCCATGAATATTTTTAACCTGATTTTCTAGGGAAATAATTATGCTGTGTGAGTATTCATACCTCTCTCCCTCAGCTGTAGCGAGACAATAGGCAATTGCAATGAAAAAGTGAGGTGGAAACAAAACAGCAGGTTCCTAAAAACTTTGTAAAACTATATGGTCAATTAAAAAACAAGGACATTCTGAGTGTAACCTGAATTGTTATGATAGGCCAGAAAATTCACAGGAGTATAAAAGATAAAGAAACAGAGACTCTTCATGCATGTTTCAGCTTTGGGAAAATTCTCAGTCAGAGCTCAACCTTTTCAGATTGACTGACCAAGGTCAGTCAATCTCAGGATGCAAATGCACTGGGAACTAGATGTCTAATTCCAGTGTTGATAGAATTTGATTCTTCCAAACAGTCTATTCCAAAAAACCTAATATCATTCTTCTTTTATACAGATACAAAAGGAAAATACATACTGAACATGAAAAGAATCTATTGAAAACAGCTCTACTAATCATAAATGTCCTCTTTTTGTCCAACATCTAAAAAGCAAGCAAGGTTAGATGAGCAAAAAGGTTCTGAGATCTGAACCCAGATGTTGAATTCAGCATGAATTCAACATGAATAATGAAGTGACCCACTGTCTTTCTTAACTTTTCTTCAGGCTAAGCATTTATATTGCCTGATACTCCAACCTCTATTAAAATCCTGTCTTCAGCATCTGTCTCCAAGCACAGCACTTGTACCAAGAGTCAATCAATTAAAACTTTCCTCCCCTTAGGAAAGTTGGTTTACCTTTGTACCAGAGACTATTTGATTATCTCTTGCACTGACCACTGAATAACAAATGCAAATAAGTCTCTTGAAAGCACTGGGTACAGTTTTTTCACGTCCTTCAGTAATGGAAGACTAACATCACTAACATGAATTATTTTATGTAGTGTTTCCTTTCTAAAATGTATTTAATATTCAAGCTAGAGCAAGGTAATATTTTATTTTTAAGAATTTTGTCTCAGTGTGCATTTTGGCATTGTAGTTTTTTTATGAATCACAAAGTTTTAGCCTACTGGCAGATCTGTATTTTATGCTGGTAAGTTAGTGGAGAATCTCACATATTCTCTGAGGTATGTCAAGGAATTTAAACTGTCTTCCTGGGTGTTTTTGGTTTGGGTTTTTTCTGTCTGTTTGTTTTGTTGTTTTGTTGTTTTTTCCCCCTACATCAGAGAAGTTGTTTGATTTCTCTAAACTCTGTAACTGTTATTCCAGTATGTTCTTCGGAGAGCTCTAAACGATTTTAACAGTGAGCTCACAGATTGCCGAAGGTACCTGATAAGTGGCACAACTGAGGAGCAAAAGGATAAGAGCATCCACTAAAGAGAGGGCTGACAGGGGTGTACTTACAACTTCTTTAACTCCTTGAACAGCACTGATCACAGATTTAAGGTGGATCTGCCTCAAATTAATTTTCTATGTCAAGTCTCACTGAAGCCTTTTAATCGCAAATCCCCGAGTATTTTTTTAACTGCAAACTAGGGCACAATATTTTAAATAGAAATAACTAAATAACATTATTTCAAAGAGGAAAAAAAAAATTAAAGATTTCTTCAAAAGCCCCCTGTAACCTTGCAGTCCACTTCCTGGTACACCAGCATGGTGTACCATGAGCTCGGGGATGCTCAGCAAGCCCTGCACTGTCCTTCCCAACCAGACCATTAGCACAGTTTGCTTTTGGCATTTTTGTGACCCTGCTGATCTGCTGTCCAGGTCCACGCTGGATACTTTCTGCCAACATGCACACAGTAGCCTTATTTTACCCCAAGAGATGGGGATATTTCTTCAACCTGGGGCAAGGTTCATACTAAAGGCAGTAACTCTCTACAGGAATAGGTCCCACCAATCCATGTCACCTGTGGATAAAGGTGATCTCCTACCAATTAAATGAAGAGTGTATATAGAGAATGGGAAGTGCTCTGAAGTAATCAGTCCCTTACCACCTTCCCTTTCATTTTACTATCTAAAAAAAAGGCATGTAAGAGTGCTTTTGCCCTAATAAACCCTCAAACGTTTTTTCCCCACATTTTAAAATCTTTAGATTATACTGACCATTTCAAAATGTGTATGAATTTCATTAAGAAAATCTTTGATAATTTTGAGGATGCAGAATTCTGTTACTTGAATAACTGGACTAAAATGTAAAGTTTATTATCAGCTGTTTGATATGGGCAAACTACACTTTTCTCTCTCAACAGCAGCAATCTTAATATATTTTGCAGCTTTGCCATTAAATACAGAGAGATGATTTCCCTCTAATTTCTAAAAGCAATTTCGTGGAAGAAAATGGGTAATCAACATGGAGAATGTCTTTTTTTCTGAAAACGCTTTTAGTCTGACATAAATGACAGCTATTTAAAGGCAATCACTTGTGTTCTATATCTCACACAAAAACCAGCAGACACAGTACCCCGCCTTTGAGACAAAACACTGATACATGGGACAGAACATTTCAAGCAGTAGTAATCAGAAGCCACAGATCCAGCATCATCAAGAAAACATTGTCCATTAAGATCTGTATCTCTTTTTGCTATTGTTGTTCAGCCTTTAACTGATATTACGCTGCACCACGAACAATCAATTATCTGCATCTGACAGGTACAGGAGATGCAAATCACATTCGTTCTGCAGTAGGTACACTGATAACTTACACATCTGTTAAAAATAAAGTGCTTTTCAAAATATCACCCAGGAGGCATGGGTTCTCTTTTCTGTTCAGTGACCTTTGGAAACTCTAGTCCAATGAATAACTAGTGATGCGCGAGTAAGTTGGGAGACAGTAGATGAAAAGAGCCTATAACCTTATATGCTGTCTGTTATGAAGATGCCTATGATAAAAAGATACATTGCTCTTTCATAATTTACCTGAGAGAGCAAATCAATAAGAAGATAAACTTGTATCCCAGTAAGTTTAATGGTTATGGAATTCATTATCCTGGACAATTACAAATATAACATGCAGGAAAAGTGCAGTGAATGATATGACTTAAGTATCAAATTTAATGTTGATTTGCCACCTTACAGGGATTTGTTCACCTGGCATCAACCATATCTTGATAAATCTCGCCTTCCATTCAATCATTTTATGAAGAAAGAAGCTGAACTATGCTTCAAGATGGAAAAACTTCATATTCCCAAGACGTTAGTAGAACACTAAAGGAATTCAGCAATGAAATTCTTGCATCTATTAGAAACCTTTGTAAGCATTATGACATATTACAAAGCTCAGACTTTATTTCTCACACCATACATGGCCCATATGGCCTTGATCTCTGTCAGAAAAAGTCAGTACTGTAAGACAACCGCTATGTAACTAAAAGGCAAGGAAAAAACAACAAATCCAGGGAGACATGGTACAGCACATATAGCTTTGGTTTTGGTGCTACATTACCAACAAAGCCTTCATTGCAAGCCCCCATTACAGCTCAGGTAATTCAGTCTTTGAGTAAGCATATCTTTTATGCATAGATATGGTCTATAGCTTTTATGTAGCCACTTCAACATAAAAATCCTTTTGAAATTTTTCTTTTATAGTATAACACTACACATCCTCTATCATGCACATATGAAAGGAAAGAAAGATCTTTAAAGAGAAAACATTCCACAATTCCAGTTGACAAGCTAAAAAGGGAGTTACCAAGTCACAAAGGATCTTCACAATAACCAAACACCCAGATGAGTCCTTTTGAGAGTTATGGGGAAGAAAAGCATTTTCAATGGAAATAGCTAAACCTGAAACTTCTTAATAGCATGAAAAATTTATCTGTTGTACTGCTCACATTTTTATAGTTTAGAATAAACAGGGGTCACTTTTATTCAAAATACACAAAATTTTATTCTTAACTTTTAATTTCATAATTAATCACATTATTTTTATTACAGACTTTATTTTCACCATAAGAGAGAATAAATTATACTTACCCTCTCCAAAGTAATTTCTTCAAATTCATATTCAATTTCTGTTCCATTGACCTAAAGAAAATAAAGTCAGAAAATTCCTTAAATCCACATGGAAGGTAACTTCATAGGCATACTGTACAGCTGCCCCAGTATCATCGGTTTACTGAAGCACATTTTTCAACATACAGCTGAGAAGTTCTAAAGTACAGACTAGTTAACTCCCCTTTGTCTTGGGGGTGCATAATCAAGCCCATAAACTGAAAACAGTAAAAGTTCAGTATGTGATGGCTATATAAATCACCAATGTGATAAGACCAATATTTGATACAGCGCATTTGAGGACTTTGTGCCAATGTTTGAATAGTTTCCAAGGTAATAGTTTCAAGTCAAAATAGAAGACCTGCTTCTAATATTCTCACAATGGAAGAAAAACTATTTATGTATTGTCTTACAAGCTCCAATTTATACTGCAATATAAAAATAGACAGGAAATTCACAGTACTTATGTAAAAATCACTCACTGATACATACACTGAAATACATCTTGTTTACTATATTAACCTAGGGCAAGAACATGACAGAGGACCTTTGCAAAAGACAGCTGAATGGCAAAAAGGCTCAGAATGTTAATGTAATTCTTATGCTGAGTCCCAGTGTCAAAATAAATTAAGGTACAAAATGCAGAGCACCAAAATGGGTTGTGCTGGACAAGAATTCTATGAGCTGAAGAGGTGACACTGATTTAAGCAGCATTCCAAAACCTTCTTCCAGTCTGACATGGATTTTTTTTGTCCCTCCAGGCAACTTACTTAACATACCTTTCTTACTTTTCTTATTTCTTAAATGGATAAGAGTAGAGCATCTCAGAAAGCTAAAAAGGTCACTATATTGCAAGTAAACTACAGAGCAATGAAAATATATCTGTCATTAAAACCTCAACATTTCAAAGCATCACCTCGATACATCTAGCCATCAATTTTTTGACTTGGCCAGAAAGTACGGATTAATTTTAAAAAAAAGAGTAAAAAAAATGCATTAATCATGCTATTTTAGTTTTTGTAATGATGGGATATGCCCTGGAAAAAAAGTTTTGCTTTAGTATTTTACTTAATTTATACTTAATGAAAAAAAAATATTTTACAAGATCTAAACTGAAGGAAAGCATTGGGATTGACTTCATCCTGGAGGAACAAATCTGTTATTTCTCAAAAAAAGAACTTTTATCACTCCTCCCCACACCCAGCTGCTAATTTTCTGTATTAGATTCCTAACTGCAATCATAAAACACTGTACATAAATCATTCTTTATCTAGTCAAGCACCTTTCATATGTAATTAGGTACTTCTCCTGTGAATATTTTAACAAGATACATGTACCTGCCAAACAAAAGCTTCCTCTAAAATCCACCAACTATTTAATTTGTTTACAATTCAAGATCTGATAAAGCATGAAATCAGTAATAGAAATACATCCCCAGAATCTGTGTTGAAAAGGAAAGAGAGAGAAAAGTCCAAACAAACAACTCATGCTTAACAGCTGCATAAAAACATGGCATCAATGAATATAATATTTAATGCGCGCATAATATTTGGGTTTTTTAGTTTATTACAACTGGGTAATCACATCACATTACACTAACACCAGAGATGAACGAAAAAATTTACTACAGGATGTCTTCCTGTCCTATGTTATCACTTTAATTCTTTCTGCACAGACTCTTCTATTAATATAGGCAACTTACTAGGTATGAAGATCTTTATAGCCTTTCCATTTTTTGTCCTTTCTTGTCTAATGATAATGAAATCAAAGCTATCTATATGTCTCTGTTTTCATGAACTTCTCTTTCATCTTAGGTTGGTGGATAGCTCTGATCTATGTCTTCAATTCTTCAGTCTTGCTCTATAAAGCTGTCTTTGCTTCACTGCTTGTAATCGCTTTTCCTTTGCATTAAAAACTCGTTAGTGCAGCAAAATGGGAAAAAAAGGGATATGAGAAGTGAGCAATCTCTCTGGAAAGATTAAAGGAGAAAACACAAGCTGAATACTCAATTTCTATTTGCACACAAACGATATCTTGCTTATGACCATCTGAGGGGGTTCTATTATCATCCACAGTGGTGATTCTGAAAATGCCTTCAATTCAAATCGAAATTAATTGCAGCAGAGATCCATTATCAGGCTCCATAGCAGCAGGGGTGATATGAATTAAAAAGCTGGTCTTGATCCAACTCCTTTTTTTATTTAAACATACGTGTCTGCATATGCCATTCACTGCCCTGTTTGTTTTGCTGGTTGCTCAGCAAACCAATGCAGTTACTTCGTAAAGAACCTAGTAAGATACTGTATCCACCTGAGGCAGGTGGAATGATGCTTTATGCAGCACCACTCATTGCTAGCACCATTTTATTTCTTATTTAGACTCTCTGGCTGCACCTACATTGCTAAATTATAGTCAGTTTTCAGCCAAGTCTCAGTGCTTAAGGCTGTTTCTGTCTGGAGCCTGCTGGAAGCAAATAGCCAAGGAGTGAGCCAACAGTTAAGCAGGAAGAGAATCATGGCTCCAGCATTGGAACTGGCTTGTTGATGCTCTCATTTAGCAGCATATGGACATATCCTCTGTTTTTGTACATTTTAACTTGACAGTCTCTGGCCTGTCAAAGCACCTAAACAAGCTGTCTGAACCTGCAACTTCCATTTCTTGCAAGCAGTGGCAACCTACTCTTGTATCTCTCTTTACAAGACTTTTCTAATCCTGCTTTTATACCCGACAGCAGCAGCAACAGAAAGCAAAATTTAATACAGCCTCCATGATTTTAGATAACTATAAAAAAATTACAAACATTTTCATTCAGTTTTCTCTTCTCCACAATCAAAGAAATCATCAGCATTTTCCAGTTGTTTGGGAAAAAGTCTTTCTCAGCTTCCTGCAGTGTAAGCTAGTCACAACAAGTATCTTTAATCTCAAGTAAAATTTACATTTATAATGCTGAAATGTGAGGTAGTCATCTAACTCTATATTTAAGTGAGTAAAAAAAGGCACATGAAGGTCTTAATTAATTTCATCCTGCGCTGGAAATCTCAGATCAGTGAGGTGAATTACGCCTGGAGGTTTCCTTTCACTATGTACAAACAGAGTCTAAAAACAATGTGTGAACTTAGGTGGGCACTTGCCTTAAATCTTTTTCTCTGCATTTCTCCTGGATATAGACTGGTAACAAATCTCTGCTTGAGGGATGTTGTATGTCTTTCATAATTATGCACCACTGAAAGGCTGGATCTCTGGTTCAGCAGCTTTTCCAATTGCTTTTTTGGGCTTGTCTGTACCTGTAACTGGCAGCACATACCCAGCATGAAATCCAGCACCTACTCCCACAAGCCCAACCAGTCAGGATATCCACAAGGAACAACTCAATCTTTCCTCTTCTCCAAAAGCCAAGAAACACTGCTCTTGGCTTCTGTCTCTGATTTGGGACACTGATATGCACTCTTCTGAGAAAGATGCTCAGCACAGCACCTGTGACAGTAAGGGGTCACAGGACTGCAGCAGGAGTGGGTAAGGGGTACACAAGATGAGGTCCATGGCCAGGCACAACCACCTGCATCCCTTCTTCAGGACACAGGGGCTGGAATCAACACGTGTCTCATCCAGGACCTTGTATTTCTGGCAAAAGAAAAAAAGATACTATTGACCAGGACAAAATGTAAAAGTGCTACATGGGAGCAGAAGTGCCTGAAATCTTCAGATAATTTTGAGGGCCTCTGCTGCATGGCCAACATACACTTGCAATGCAAGAAGGTTCTCAGCCTCCTGACCTTATATATGCTCATGATCCAGAGCGTGATGAATGGAGAGCCTTCCTAGAGTAAGTTATCAAAATTTAATTAACCTCTGATGCTTAAAAGAACCCCTCAAAAAGGTAAGGTAACAGTTGCCTTTTATATATGGTTGCACCTGTTTTTTCTAGAGGCCTCTCCAAAACATTTGACAAGAACATGTCTTTAACAAAGAGAGAGACATAATGTAGGGTAACTATCTAGACTCCATCATTCAAGAGAGATCTCTGGGCAAAGCTCTCATCGCTATTAGAGTTCACTTATCTTTCTAAGAAGAAAGCACTATTCATCTTCAGTGACACTTTCTTGTCTCTCACTCTCCTGAAAGTAACAAGTAAAGAGAGGTTTTTATGCACAATTTTGTGAAAAATCTGAAATAAAGCCCAGCATACAGAATACTGAAGTAAGGACCTGAAAAACTCAGATTTGTTCGTTCCTTTATGAGAAGACTCTTACTTTTCAGAAAGTTTCTCTCCGTTATGGCAGTTTAAGGGTGAGATAAGGAGCTGAAGCAGTCCCTTACCAAAAATCAGCTCTATAGATTATACTAGATTCCTAAAATCCTTGAGACAAACATTCTGTTGGGTTTTTCATTTTCTCCCACATACTCTGCCACTTTATTAACAGTTTTTAAGATATTTTCTCTCATAAAAACAATAGTAATTTGATAGTAATTTAATAGCAATAGAAATTTAAACTTTTATTTTAGTTTTGCAGTTATATGATAGACTTGTTTACACTAGAAACAAGTAAAAAAGAAAAGTAGACATTGCATAATTCTTTCTTGCTATACTTCTACCCTAGTACATAAGATCTGTAAGATCTATATTTCATCATGTGAATTTTAATGATAAGAACTGTATTATGGTAGCAGCAACAACAGAATACAAATGTACAATTTATACAACTGCAATATTTCAAAACCCTTGGACCTATTGTTTCTAATAAAAAATGCCATTAGAGTTGTTTGTTATGCTAAGTCTTATTCTCAAGAAGAGATTGTTTTGCCCAAAAATTACATCTGTAGACTTTTATTACAAGAAAAACTCATTTAAATCATATTTAATTGAGTATTGTTTTTCAAACAACTACAAGAAAGAAGACTGCTTCTTCTACTTGTGTTATCGTACTCATAGAAAGATAACTACCCTGACACTGATTTTCATTCAACATGCAAAATTTATTCCTTTGGCTGAAGTTGTCCCATCAAACCTCAGCAGACTACAAGATTGCCAAATTCTCATTGTACAAATAACCTCAGGATATATTTGTCCTTCAGAAATTTCCAGTTTGCTGTATAATTAAGATGGTCATAGACTCAGAAAATGGTTTGGGACCTTAAAGATATCTATTTTCAAGCCACCTGCCGGGGGAAGGGATATCTTCCACTAGTCCATGTTATTTTACATTGCAGAAACAGCAAGCCCATTTTGGTATCTAACAAGTATTAAATAGCCTTTCACAATTT
This sequence comes from Phainopepla nitens, assembly GCA_013400175.1. NCBI lineage: Eukaryota > Metazoa > Chordata > Aves > Passeriformes > Bombycillidae > Phainopepla > Phainopepla nitens. The sequence continues at coordinate 497,090 of VXBQ01013133.1, read as the reverse complement.
CTGTTTTGTCACCAAAGCTAACGAGTTATCCTTATTTGGCCCTCTGACAACTCCAGATCTGGGTTTGTTCTTTATTAATTAAAGGAAATTTATTAATTAAATAATTCTTTACTAATCAAAGGAAAGCTGCCAATGTTCTTTTACTATTGCTTTCCAAAATCATTAGAAGTTTCCTTTCTTACTGCATATAAACACACAGAAAACATTATCCTGATTTCTCTGATTTCAAATGTGATGACTTGGCATTTTCATGCTGTCCTAAAAAGGCTGCCAGAAAGTTTTTCATGCTAGTCTTCATCTAAGTGAGTGAGTGCATTTTATGGACTTTTTATGTGAGATATCCCACATCTATTTTTATCTATGGTGCATAAACTAAGCCCATTTCCTTCTTTTTACCCATGCTTCCTTTAGGATACAAGGAAAATATGTTAAGTTTCTGAATCAAAATTTACCATAACCTAAAATTTTCTTGTTGTAATACGGCTGTTCTGGTGTGAAGAAGGAAGATTAAAAAACCATCTGGTTTTCAAAGAAATTTATACTTTATCAGGAATAGATCTTGTGGCTCTCCCACACTCAAGAAGCACTCGAGCACAAGTCACTGTACATCCTTTAGGGAAGATATTACCCTCAACACATAATTACCAGAGCTCTAAGAAGCCAAATCCAGCTCTTGGTCAACACCCGCAAAGACCTGCAGTCATGATTAACTTGTACACTGCTCAAAGGGTGCTATATTCACTCATTTTTTCTTTTTTAGATGTCTCTCATATCCTTCAGCAACTAATTTTTTTTCAGCCTCTTCTCCAGTGACTGTCATGATACTCACCCTTTCCTCTTTCTGCCTCCCTCACTGCTATCGTGGCTTTTCTTGACTTCATTCCCTTGGAGAAAATACCCTTCTAGCAAGTAACCATTGTCACTTTTCCCTGGTTGATTCCCAAATTGCACTTTTATTTTACTCTACCCCATTTTGTTCAGAACAGTCATGTTTCCTTGTGTATTGTGAATCATAATCCCTCAGCTGTAATCACAACTTCTCATGTCTCCAAGGCAGCCTCCACTGCTTTCTGATTTTCATTCCTTTCAGGTTTTTTTTAATTCCTTCTTATTAGCTCCCAAATTTGTACTGTTTTACTCTCACACACAGGTGCAAACACACACATACATATCAATTTAAACTTACTTTATCTAATCCCACTTCATCCAAAGCATTATTTATTATTAGTTTTCTACCTTGCCATCTTTTCCAGCTAAACTTTAAACATAATCTTCTCCCATGACTCCTATTAAGCCACTCATATACTCCATATTCCTTAATTCTTTTCACTAATGCTTCACCTGCTTGATCATAGTTTCAAGACCTTATCAAAATAAGGGATTATTTCCTGGTTTCCCCTACTCACTGCTCTCACTCCTCAATCCTTTTTGCTATTCAGCAACAACTTAGATTTACTTTTTTAGCTGTTTTGTCACCATAGAGCTGACACTTTCTACAGTATGAAAAAAAGAATTTGTTGATGCCCTTCTCCAAGGTTATTATTTTATGAGGCTTACAATGAGCCATCATTTTTCTTTCACCTCTTCTTTGTTTTGTCCATATTCTGATGGAAGCATTATTTTAAGTGCAAGCACTTGATATAGCTAATGCAGACTCATCATAAACATCCTAGTTTTATAAGTCTAATGCTGGAGCAGATAAAAGCAGAGATCATGATTTCAAGTGGGGTTCACAGTAAATGGAAATGAAATTACATCCGTGTCTGAATTCTTTTTAGGCTAGCAATTCCAGCTTGTACAAAATTAGTGGCACAAAAGAAGAATGAACAGTTCAGCTTTGGTACTTACAACCTTCTCTCTTATGCTGAAAGAAATTCATATACCATCATATTACCTAACTAAAGGGTAGATATCCAAGTTAAGAAGTGATCTAGGTTTTAGGTTTTTTTGCAGGTACTGGAGAGATGACTCAAGGGGGGTGATTTATGCCATGTGTCTTAGTCTTGGGATGGAATTGTTGTTTAAGAACCTACTTGCCCAATGACTGTATGAGGAAACTATAGACTTCCAGGATTTGTATCCTAAAAAATTATTTCTTAAAAAATTGGTAGGGTGCCTAAAACTAGCTGATCGTTAAGGTCCCTTCCAAACAGTTCTGATTCTAAGAACATTCTTCATTTTTTGTATCTTAAACTTAGAACGTACATCAATGCAGAGATTTGAAACAGTACATTCCAGAAAACTGGATGCAGCAATTTCTTCCCACAAAATCACATTCTTTATGGTACAATTCAGGTCATTTACTATACAGCTTCAGAAGTTCACAATCATTTTGCCTCTAATTTTCTTCTGTGCTTCTGCCATTGCTGACACGGTAATATATGAGTTATCATAAACACTCAATTTTTTAGGTTCTTCTATCTCTGCTCCATTTCAGCTTTAGAAGAAAATCCATCAAATCTTTCAAAAAAAATTTGAACAGTCCAGACATTTCTAGAAATTATTTTTCTGGTGTACTCTATCATTCCATGCACAAGATATTTAGACATGGAAAATAGCTGTTGCTTGATTGACCTTATTTCATCAACAAAGATTATAAAGTACTTGTAAATTGGGACATAGAAGGTAATTTTAATAATGTTTAATACTTCAATTTGCATAAATTGATTTTAAAGGTTGTTAACTGTAAGAGTGTTTAAAATGCAGAAATTATTACATGTGGGTTAAGTTTGATTCATTTAAACATGACTAATAAGTGTTTCTCAATTTTAGGGAAAAAACCCAGTAGCATACTGACTGGCAAAATTTTAGGCAAGGAAAGAATAGCACTAATTAACTTCATTCTTTGGTATCCATGACGTGTTTATACAGCCATTATATAATGAAATATATGTAATAGGCATAATAGGTATACCACATTTCCTCAGTAAATAAATATACAACCAAGATAATCTAATCTCTTACAATTTGCTCAGTGGGAACATACTCTGACTCATATTTTTGGGCCTAAAATTGTCTACCAGTACCTTAGTTTGAGAGTTAATACTCCTTTCACTGCTTTCTCACCCCATAGCCTATGAAAAAAATCACAACCAGTGAATTCTTTTGGGTTCTTTTGTCCTTATGTGTTAACTCTAGCACAAGCACTGAAGGCTAAACTCTACTGTCAGTAGCACTGGTGCAATCCCACTGCTGTCACTGGGCTTCTACTTCTGTAATTGAAGTTGCAGTTATTCATATCTGGATGTACGTACACCAGCAGGAGGAAGCAGCCCTGAAAAAGTGAAGAAAATGCCAGCACTGATAGTAAAAATGAGTAATAAGGAATATTCACACACAAAGTACATGTACATTTATAAACTAATATGGATTCCACAGGACAAGCTTTTTATGCATGACTCAGTCACTTTACAAGTATTTTCATAGCAGCAGAAGGATTTGCTATTTCTCTTAAAATCTTGGAAGGCTCTTCAGCATACATATGGGAAGGGAGCCACAGCCCTCTGTACTCTACAGCTAAAGGCACAGCAGAACAGCTCCTGCATACCCAATTAATTTTGCTGCAGAAAAAAAGAAAAAAAGAAAAAAAGACAAAAGACATTTTGAATGGCTGAGACAAAATCAGTGGTTTTCTGCTCCTCCTCCCAAGCTCAAGGAAAGAAAATTGATGTAACTGTTGTTCACAGGGATTAACAGTGTAAACCATGAGAAGAAGCTAATGCAGCTTGACTGATCATCACCAGTCCCAATGTAAGCCTAGTCAATATTCAGCAAACTATTCCAAGTACTTCTCAAGCTTTCTTGGTAGGAAAAACTGGTTTGCATCAGTTTGATAGAATTTGAGTTTTTTTTTTTTTTTTTTAAAAATCAACTTAAATCTAAGGAGAGAGGAAAATATCACTTTCATCCACCTTCAATCAATCTAATTTCTGACACAAAAATGAAATCTTGAACTTGAAAGTTACTCTGAAAGTAATTTCTACACATTGCCTCAGTATTCTAAAAAAAAAAAAAAATTCAAGACTGCCTATTAATGTATAGCAGCAGAGATGAGAGAAGCTTTACTAAAGAACTGAGGAAAGCCAAAAGAAAGCTTGAGAAAAATGCTGACACATAATCCTCTTTAAAACAAGCACAAAAAGATCGCAGTGCTCTCTCGCTTTAAGTAAGCAGTGATATAAAGACCTATGGTACAAGAAATACTCTAAGATTTTTACTCCACTAAAATGCACAACTGCAACACAGAAGTACTCTGAAAATGTTTAATGTCACGCAATACTACTTTAAAATGTCAAGCATTTCATCATCTCTTTCCAGAAGCAGAGCATAATTTACCAGTTATATGAAGTATCTTTATTACATTCTCCATAGGTTTCCTGACATAATGAAACCTGTAATTTCCACATCAAAGCTAAAGTGTTTGGCAGCAGAGATGCAGAAAGTATTCTGGTTCTTAGCTCAGCAATGCGTAATGAAATTAGTGGCCGTTGACCATCATTGCTAAATTTGTGTACAAATCTTCTCCTTGACATCAAATGTTCCAATACGCACAAGGCACAGACATTTAACTTGCCGTTACTACACTGTACATGCCTAGCATGTCTGCTCCACAGAAAAAGTTATTTTTCAGGATTAAATTTATTTCTGCTTTATCCTGGGTTCATCACAGGAGCCATCAGCTCATCAAAGTGCTGACACACACTCACAAGCAGAGGCACAAGGGCAGGTGCAGATATCCTGTCAGACACGCCTCCTATCCCAGGGAAGCCCAGTCCCTGGCTCAGGGTGACATCCAGCACTGTGGTCAGCTGGAGAGCACCTTGCAGCCTGGGGAGGGCATCACTGTGTGTGGGGCTGGGACACCTGCAGGATACAGGGAACAAGCATCTTGGCATTGCAACAAGACTTAGGAGATTTTTAGGTGAGGAATGAAAGGTGTGGAAAACAGAGGGATAGAAGTGGTTTAGAAGCAGAAAGAAAGAAGCAGAAGAAAACAGAGGGGTAAGTCAATAAAGGGGGCCAGTCACATGTAGACAAGGTTGGTCAATTAATTTCCCTATCTGAGCCCTGAGCCTGCAGAACATCTTCTGTCATGTCTTCTATTAAACTCAATTTTTACCTACTTTCTTGGGTAAGGGGTTCTGTGTCCTCTGTGGTTTGTGTAGTGGTCTGTGGTAGCAGCAGCTGAAGCGCATGAGGGTGTCTACAAGCAGTGGGTGATTGCTAGCAAACACCAAGCTGGGCTAGCTGGAGAGTAGGTGAAGGAGACAGAAAGCTGGGGTGTGTATGTGTCACTGGAAGTAAGACAAGGAAAAAAGTCGGCTACTGAAGGGGAAAGGGATCCAAGGCAACTGCCCAAGAGATTTTAGCATCCAGGGGTTGGCTGAGACCCACTTCGGCGTGTATATATTTTACTGTGCAGGAGTAAGGGCCAGGATCCAGGGCCAGCTACTGGATGGACTGTGTGTCTCAGCTCAGTTATAGGGGAAATCAGAGACCCACAGGGTGTGTGTCTGTATGTTGGTTTGTGCAAAGGAGTATGTACCAGCAGCTGGACAGGTTTGCAGCATCAGGTACCAGCATCGGGAACAGCAAGGATCTGGAGCCAGCACTCCTGAGCTGACCAAGTGTCCAAATCCAGCTCCTGGCAGTTTTCACACCACACACACAGGGACACGAGGAGGTCACTTTTGTTTGTGTAGGCACTGACTGCTGCACTGTGCTGCTCAGACTTGTGTCTAACTGAATGCTTTCTGTTTGTCTGTGTGCCTACTGGGAATACAGGGCCAGCCTTGCTACCGGTTTAGCATTGTGGCTTGGAGTCCCAACAGCCTTGCTTCCATCAGGCTAGCAAGTTTAGCAACCCCCTAACATCCTGCAATAATTCATGCATGTGTACTGCAAACATAGCATTTTTTCTGTTATATGGACGACAACACGATCCGATGCTAAACTGAGAAAAAAAATCTTGGCAGACTCATATTCGTTGCTCTGTATCTCCTGTTTTCACCCAAGCAGAAAGATGAATTGTGACAGGAAAAGCTATTCTTGCAATCTTCTTGAATCACTCTTCACCAAGAAACAGCAGGGAAAGAAAAATAGCTAGAAAAAGAGCTGGAAATAAGAAACTGTGCCCAAAGTGTAAATGATGGTGGACTTTATACAATATTAAAGCTTTAATTTTAGTAAAGCAGGGGAATTTCTACAAAATATAAACAAACTTGATTTTGGTTACAGCCAATAATCAAAAATATCTGGAATGAAAGAACTGGGGAGAAAGTCAAGTACAATTTATTTTCTTTCAGTAGACCTGCATATAGAGACAAAGTCCATTGAGACATGATTGAAACAGGGATGCCCAGTTCTGACCAATTTGTCTTATGGATAAGATCAGTCTCCCTACGACATGAGGATGGCTCCTTGAGACTGGCCCTTATTTTGAAAGAAAGATGAACATCTTTCAACAATTTCAAGACATACAGAAAAAACTTTCACAAACTAGAATATATTTGTGCCCTCCTGCATGAAATTCAACTTTGTGGGAAATGAAAGAAGAGCACTTGTCCGACTTAGTTTATGAACCAACTTCAGACTAATACACAATGCTTCTAAAAAGAAATTGAACAGTATTGAAAGCACCAGCTGAAAATTATACTTCTTCTCTAGGGAAAGACCAAGAGGTCATATGGACAGTTGAAGACTTTCACTATTTTTAGAATAAGAAAGAGCACTACACCAAGATACCACATATCTGCTTCTACTAAAAGAGAAAAACTACAGTTAAATCTAAATGATTAATCAATCTTGCATTGTGCACATTATTTGAAAAATTAGGATGGCTCAAGTTTCAAGATGAACTCAAGGTGTGGTATGCTCACCTTTCCATCACCTTTGCAAAGTCTAAGTCCTGAATTTGGACATCAGACAAGATTAATTTTCTTGTGACCACACTAATGCTCACTTAAGCTGTGCAAAGAACAAAGCAATCACACTTGCCAATATTTAGTAAAATGTTTCTGCCTAGCAAACATAAAACATAACATACTCAGCAAAAATAATTTATGACTAAAAAGAATGCAGAATTTTAAACTGTTGTCATCTTTATGCAGAAAAATTTACAGGTGAAAATTACTTGATAATTGATTGAATATGTTAACATAAGATACAAAAGAAATGCACTTCATCTATTATTTCTCTTTACTAATGATCTCAACAATCTTCAAACTAAGCCAATCTCCTATAGAAAATTATGAAGGCTGCAATTTCTAAGATCAGGAAAACAGATACTATCTGTTGCACATTTGGGTTTCACACTCTATTCTAGGTCATCTAAACACTAATTAAAAGTGCAATTTACTATCAACTCTGATTCACCAGATCACTGCATTAAAAGTAGCATGAGGTTTTATTGTGTAAAATGTGGCTTAGAAATAGCTCATATTTCCAAAATGCCTACACTCAAAAGTTGCAATAGTAGATGTTTCAGAAAATTTGCTGAAGCTGTGTTGAAGTTGTGTTAGTTTTATAGCATGGATCAGATAATCCCTGGCTAACAATGGGAGAAAATAGGAGCATTTAAATGGCTAATTTTGCAATTTTATTATAAGAGAATGGTGTTCCATTGGAATATTTTTATATTGCTGTAGGGAACGAATAAGAACACACTCTAGCTATTCTAAAATTCTTAGAAAGTTACCATAAATAACAGGAAAAAATTCTGCTGTGAAAAACACAGTGAATAATGTTAAGCACAATACCTAAAAGATCACAAGAGAAGGGTATATTTTCTATCCATTGTTATGACTGATGTTGCATTATGTGCTGCCAGGATAAAAACCTCACCTTGGCTGAACTTTAACAGGTAGTTTTACAAGGCAAAATATTCAACAATTCTAGACATAAAAAAGTAAATATCCTTAAAATTACAAAGAAGAGTTCTAGTAAAATTAATTTCAGATATACTTCATCTTAAATGAGTGAAAAACCATTGTAATCAAACCATCATGTGTCCAAGAAGACATCAAAGCATGAATTTTCTTTTCCACTTTTCATCAAAACAAGCTTTCTCTTCAATACTAAGCAGGCACTCTCTTTACTTCTTAGATTACTCAAGGTCAAAGGAACACATCTGTCTCTGACAGCAATTAATCTGAAATCCTCCAAAATGAAGTCTTACAAAAAATGAAAGCTTTCTTCTTTCTGTATAGTTAAAACAATACGATGATCTGTGCTTGCTCTTCTTTCATTTTTTCACAACAGTTTTCATTTAAGTTCTGCACCTTTCTAATACAGTGAATACTGACCAATACAAGTCCCATTGTCTTGAATGACAAAAAAAAAAATAAAATATACATATAGGGAAGTAGTTACTTGCACTCTTTATGCTGTTTCTCAAATCAGTTCAGAACTTTTAACTTAATTACAAAGTAACTTAAAATAAAGCTGTTGCTATGGAAAAATAATGGAAAAAATAGCCGTGTGTACTTGAAAATCTTTATCAGCTTTTTAGAATCACAGAATAATTTGGGCTGGAAGCAACTTTAAAGATCATCCAGTTCCTATCTCCCTGCCATGGGTCTTAATTTTATACATATATATATATACACATGCATATATATATATATTCTAAACAAGTATTTTATGTAAAAGACAATGGGTTTGATGGTTTAAGACCATGAATTGTACTATAAAAGCATATTTGGTTATGTTAGCCACTGGATCCTTGCAAATCTACCAATCCAACTACCTTTAGCCTACTGCTACAATATGCAGTCAGGTTAGCTGTGGTAGCATAATATATAAAGAATTACACAAAAGGAAAAACTAATTCAAGGCTAGCGAAAGAATGACAAAAACCAAATTAAAATGACATTTAATTTAGGTCAGGTTGGCCCATATAATTTAAGGCTGCCTCAGATCTCCAAGTGCTTCAAATCACATTCTGTGGCACGTGTCAACATCACAGGCAAATAATTAAGTAGAGGAGGGGTATATACACACCCACACACCCCCATATGTGTATAGTATGCATGATTTTTCTCAGAATGATGAAAATACCTGACAGTGCAATGCCTGGCTGGCTTCCCCAGCACAGGCAACAAGGATAAGAGTGGCCCAACAAGAACAGACTTTGCAAAAGCAAAGCACTGTACCTCTTTTAAGGGTTTATTAGATTGTCATCCAAAGGACCCGACGGTGGATATCCAAAAACCTGTTGGCAAGAGTAGTTTTTTATCAAAAAGTCTGCTTCACAAACTTGACAATGTTAGAACTAAGACTGATAAACGCACACCAATGATCTAGACTGAAATGCTAAAGATCTTGCGCTCCAAGTACTCCAAATCCAAAAAGCATGAAGCATTACACACTCTCTATGCTGTGTCCACCTGAAGCCAAGGGACACAAATGAGTGTAGGAGGTGATCTCTACAACTCAATAAGCTCTTCTCTCCCAGTCTGCTAAATTGCAGCATTTCAAACATCCATAGAAAGACCTCCTTGATTGAATCTGAAGCCCAGCATTATTCATAGGCAATTGAAAATGGACAGTATTATAATTTCAGAGAATAGAAGTGTGAAGGAATAATTAGATACGTGACCAAGGGATGCATTTACTTGTTGGATCTACAGGATGTTGATAATTCTGCCTACATCCAGACACAAGGAAGGCTTTGCGGTTTTTTATGTATTATATGTAGCACTCAAATAGACAATGTAGTGTTCATTCCTACAGAAAATAAAAGAAATCCCCTAAAATCATGAAGTTATTTTACTTGAAAGGAAAGCTTTTTCCTTAATTAAAAATTATGTCTTTGATAAGGTTTAAATATTAAAAATGCATTCAGAATTTAAAAACAAAAAACAAACAAACAAAAAAATCACATTTTTTGCTCCAGAATCACTTTGGCCCTTTAAAAGATGTTTCTTTTTAAAAACAGTATATTTTAAAAGAAAAGGTTTTAAATAAGTTTATTTTCAGGTAGAAAAACAGCAGGTATGAAATAGAGGCAAAATAAATCATAAGATCCATTCTGTATTTTTGCTTTGGGTTTTCAACAGAAGCAGCATATTTTTTATGCTGTCACACTAAAATCCATTTAGATCATCAGACAGCAGGATGAAAACTTTTCTATTTTTGCAGGTTTAAGGGGAGTTGTTTTATATTAGTTCATTAGTTTTGTATTCTGTAGGACCTTTTCCACTAATGATCACAAAATATTTTATAAACATTATTTAAATCAAGCCTGTCAACACTGCTATTATAAAAGAGAAATGTTTTATCCCACTGCAGAAACAATGACATGGGGAACACAGCAGTTCAAGGGCCAAAACAGATAAGCCAAGCCAAGCAGCTTTTAAAGACTAGCACAGAGCTCTACGAGCTTTAAGCTTTTCCATTGTAATGCACATTAATGACAGGCTGAAATATGAGTACAAATAATAAACAAAATGGCAGGTTAACAACCTGGAAAAATGTAAGTCATTAGAGATAATAAGGTGTGTAATCTGACTTTCAAGACTATGATCAAACTAATTAAGAAAGAAGCAACAAATTTAATCTGACAAGTCAATGGAAAATATATATATACACCTACATGATAATATTTTGCTATATTTCAATATAATATTAATTAAAAAATCCAAACTCCATGAGCTTCCTACTTTTGTAAAAATTCAGATTCTATCCTTTTAGACCAAAATTTTTTTTAGTCTTCTATTACCACTGTCCTCAAAAATTTGCTCATGATCCATAGTCATTGTTGTGATTTAATCCCAGCCAGCAGCCAAGCCCCACACAACTGCTCACTTCCCTACCAGCACGATCCGGGAGAGAATCGGAATAGTCAAAGATAGAAAACTTGTGGTTTGACATAAAGACAGTTCAATAGGGAAAACAAAAGCCACATACACAAGCAATACAAAACAAGGAGTTAATTCACTGCTTCCAATGGGTTCAGCCATCTCCAGGAGAGCAGGGCCCCACCATGTGTAAACATGACTTGGGAAGACACATGCCATTACTCTGAATGTCCTCCCCTTCCTTCTTCTTCCCCCCACTTTGTACACTGAGCATGATGTCACATGGCCTGGAATATCCCTTTGGTAAGCTGGGGTCACCTGTCCTGGCTGTGCCTCCTCCCAGCCTCCTGTTCCTCACCATTGTGGCAGCACAAAGAGCAGAAAAGGCCTTGGCCCTCTGTAAGCCCTGCTCAGAACAACAAAATCACCCCTATATTAGCAACCATGTGTTCAGCACAAATCCAAAACAGCCTCAAAACAGCCACTATAAAGAAAGTTAACTCTACCCTAGCTAAAACCAGCTCAGTCATATATGACGTTTAACATTAATTATGTAAAGACATGCTTTATTGAAAAAATATATAAGGCCACCTACCCCCTTCAGTTTACTTATCTAGGTCTAGAATGCATCTACATTCTTATTATCCAATGAAAGGCTTTACCACACCAACTGGGCTTGGAAATTCACAAATCTTCCTCATTCTTTTTACAGTCAGGTGTGGCAAAGTGCTCCCATCCCCAACCTGCCTTTTATATTCCATAATATCTCCTGCTTAAGTACTAACCCTACATGGTGGTCAGTCATGGATGTTTCTGGTCCTGACAGCTGAATCTGGCTCCAGCTGGACTGGGGGGAGACAGATAACAATATGATAGCCAAGAGTAACATTTGAACAGTACATACAGCTAACCAGAATGCTGGTCAATGCCCAACTCAAGACAAATTTGGAAGAAACTAGCATCTGTAGTCAGTATGCAAATATGACTATGACTCTATGATCTTACTCCATGAAGAGTAGACAGCCCAAGGCCTGCTGAGTTCTCCTGCATGGCAGTGGGCTGCACACCAGGATTTCCCCTTGCGTAGGAATGCCTCTCAAGGTTATGAGATTCCTTATTACATCAGATGGTTGGTAAATGAATTGGGAATAAGCACACTGAAACTTGGCAATCTCTACGAAAGGATGATTAAACATTGGAATGAGATGCCCAGGGAGGTTGTTGAGTCACTGTCCCTGGAGGTGTTTAGGAAAAGACTGGATGTGGCATTTAGTGCCATGGTCTAGCTGACATTGTGGTTTGATCAAAGGTTGGACTTGATGATCTCAGAGGCCTTTTCCAACCTAATTGATTTTGTGACTGCAAATATATATAATCCTTTAGGCATCAACTATTGGCCAAGGCTGACACTAAGTCTGGATCCAGCCACACCCAAACTTCCCTCTGAAAGGAAGTTTTGAACACAGTGGCGTCCTTTCTGAACCTCATGGCTCAATGGGAAGACACTCCCAAAATTCTGTCTGACTGTTCTCTATGCAGTAACAGCTCAAGTATACCTGGCCATTAATTCTTGTTAAACCACTGCTGCATTTACCACTGAACTTCTCTTATATCAAAAAAATACAGTTTCTTCTTACTTGAGAGTGCAGTACCTGATTCCACCCACAACATCAGAACAGGAAGAACTTACTTTTCTTTTCAGGCTTTGTTTAAGCCTTTATGTGCCTCCTTCTAATGTGCTAAATCTATGTGCAGTAGCTGAATGGCAGAGAGGAAAGTTGAAAGTTTTCCTAAACTCTCTATTTTGGCCGTATCCCGGCCCTCACATTTCCCTGAGCAGTAGGTGTGACAGGGCACTGCCCTGCTCCAGGAGGAGATGGGCTCACAATGCCCCTAAGCTGAGATGCACCAAAACAGGTGCACAGCCCTCTCTGTGGCCACACTCAGGCAAGTGTGAAACAATACAAAGATTTTCTTATAGCTCATGAAAACATAACCTACATAGTTTGAGAATTACTTCTTCAGGACATGTCTTAAATGTGAACTCAGCATAGGCAGTATAGCTAGCAAATCAAACCAATAATAAAATAACAATAACTCATAATAAAATAGTAATAATAAAAAATAATAATTTGAAAGAACAGTGTGAAACTGAAGAAATATGAGGAATTCATTGTGACTGAAAAGAGAATAAAGTATATATTCCTTAGATATTATTGCTGTGATAGTAAGAGCAGGAGGAAGGGAACAACCACACTACCTGAGTTTTTTTGCTAAGATGAAAAGAAAATAAAATTTCATCATAAGATAAATAGAAAGGCTCCCTTCAATTTCTAGAAGTGATGCAGCAAAGACAGCCTTATAGCTCCTTTAAACAGAACTATGCAGTTTTTCAGAAATGAAAAAAGAAATAAATAAGGCCTATTCTGTGCAACCAAGAGAAAATGAGATGATTCATATGTTATTAAATTAATGCTTCTCATTATACAAAGAGATCTAAAATTTACAGCCAAAGAATAGAGAACAAACAAACTCCCACAAATGTTTAATTGTGCTTAAAATGTCACAGAATAATTCGTTTTGTACCATAGAAGCTTCCTATCAAATTTATTCCCACGTCCAAAGCCTGGCGAGCCTAAGTTTTCAAACCACTGAACCTAGAAAAAAACTTAATTCACTGTTTCTTCTGTTATTTGCTGCAGGCCCAAATTATAAGGAATAACACAGACTATAATAGAATAAGGCCTTTTCTTTTATCTCATCTAAGAAAAGCATACTGATGAAAACCAGTCCCACAAAGGACAATTTTTTTCTTCCAAACTATTGAGTTGAAAGGTTTGAAGAATGTCAACAGTTGCAAAATGTTTAATTATGCGATTTTAAATCATTAGAAGGTTAATGAAACAAATCACTCAGTTTACCAGTTGCATACCAACTGTATAAAGGAAATTTCTTTCAGGTGGACCAGTGCAAAAATGACATGTGATCATGTTTTGCGAATGCTGACCAGCACTGAGAAACCTCTCCCAAAAATACTCATGAATTTTTGGAGGAAGAAGACAGAGAGAATTAGCAGAGCTGTTAATGTACTGGAAATGCATTCAGGGTACATTCCATAAAATGAAACAACGACATAGGTTGTGCCAACAGCCTAATGAAATTGTGAGAAGTCTCCATCCGGCCTGTAACAACATTGAAAATAGCCTGACCTTATTTAGGGATCTATCAGGTTATCAGCCGTGGCTAGTAATTACAGAAAAAAGATACCATTTTGATTCACCAAAATTTGAAAATCCATGCTTATTCTGGTGCTTAATTTTGGTATAAAATGGATTACATAACGTTTTTATGGTAAATACGATGAAATTAATACTCTTTAAGAAAAAAAAAATTTTAAGCAGCACTATTTTTTTTTTTTTTTTGCAAACATGTGAGTGGACAGCATTAACTAGCTGTCATGAAAAGTATCTTAAAAAATCCCAACAATCAGAAATCAAAAATTAATATGTCAAAAATTTTCTTGAGACATATCACTTATGTATTCCCTTGCATTTTAATTCCATTCAACAAGTTGATTTAGAAATGGTGCTCAGATTTGTGGAAGGCAATCTCAATCAAAAGAATTCAAGGACAAGCATCTAAGACTAGAGAAAGACAGCGTATGAAAAAAAGAGTACGTGAACACTAGAAACATGATCCAGTTGGTAGGATCTGAAAAGTTCTTGTTCTTCCCATCCAATCTTCCTGGACTCCAACTGTACCTTGGCAATGGGAGCTGAAAATCAGGGATGAATAGCAGGAATCTAAGATCACTATAGCCCCAAGGAATAGCACCTCTGTATGTTTTAAACACTACAGTTCTAAGAGAGGATTAGCACCTTACATCAAGGCTACTTTTAGCTTTGGACAGAAAATATCATCATTAAACTTGGATTCTATGATCCATAAAATAAATGTTAGATGTTTATTTTATGGCAATTAAAAATCAGTAATGCCTTATAGAAGTGCAAATACCTAACTAGTTAACTCTAAGGATACTTAAACATCTACCAAAGATGTTCCTAAGCACTTAGAGAATTCCTCCAGGCATGTCTGGAAGCCCTAACAGTGCTGAAAATGCAGCTGGCTTAACACACGTTCAAGTTTCAAAATCATAATTAAATCTAGCTTTTTGTTATCTTTCTGAAGTGACCTCATCCAGAAAAAAATATTTTAGGGCATATCTGCTAAATTACATTTCCTGTAAAATAAATGATATGATGATGGCTGCACTATCATACACTTCTCCAGTTTGGAAGATTTGTCTCCCTATTTCCAAATATTTCAAAGAGAGACAAAACTTCC
Source organism: Phainopepla nitens (assembly GCA_013400175.1). Lineage (NCBI taxonomy): Eukaryota > Metazoa > Chordata > Aves > Passeriformes > Bombycillidae > Phainopepla > Phainopepla nitens. Next base: position 481,947 of record VXBQ01013133.1, on the reverse strand, counting down.
CTAACACCCCATGATGTTATAGGTGTATTACAGGACCCACACAACAGTGTAAGCTGTACTGGGTTTTGCTGGGATGGGGTTTATTCTCCATAGTAGCCTATGTGGAGCAATAATTTAATGTATAGCTGAAACAATTGTTGATAATACACCAGCATTTTGGTTATTGCTGAACAGAGCTTATACAGAATTAAGGCTTTTTTCTCCTTTCCATCTTATCCTTCCTGTTCCAGTAGCAAGCAGGCTGGGGGTGGGTACAGGGTGTGGAAGAGACCTAGCCAGGGGAGATGAGCCCACAGGACCAAAGGAATATTCCGTATCACATGGTGTTCTGCAATAAAAGCTCAGGGAAAGAGAAGCAAGGGAGAACATTCATGGTTATGATATTTGTCTTCCCAAATAACTGCTACACATGATGATGCTTTGCTTTCCAGGAAAGGCTAAACATCTGCCTGCTGATGGGAAATAGTGAATGAATTTCTTATTTTGCTTTACCTGCACATGCATCATTTGCTTTCTCTATTTAGCTCATCGTCTTCATATACAACTCTGCTTTTATATCTCCTATTTTCTTCCTGACCCACAGCAGAGAGGAGTGAGAAGAGTGTTTGGCTATTGGCCAGAGTCAATCCACCACATGCTGTCACAAAATCTCTGTTGGGAAGGATCCCTGGACCAGGAGAGGATGCACACAGAAGCAAACATGGATCTGGCCCAGTGACTACAGCATCTCCCTTGCAGAGGAAATATAAAATGAAACCAAACTAAATTAAACTGCCTTACTCCTGAGATCAAGAAAGAAAACACAGGTCTCCCAGCCCACTCTCTCAAATATTAGTTTGTAGGAAGAGGTCATTTGTTTCTGGCTTGCTTTTGTGTCTCATTTTAGAGAATGTTCAAGCATACAAATCCTGAGCAGAAGGGAATACCTATTTGTAAAGCAGAGACCTCAAGTACTGTTGGGCCTGGTGCCCATGGTAGCCTGGGCTCAGCAGACAGATCAAGGTGAAGTGTTTCTTAGTGTTTAGGGTTAAATAAGTCCCCCTGTGATGGTGCTGCTGTGTCCCATATCTAGGGGAAATAACTCTTCCCAGGCTGGGAAGAACAAGGTGACTAATTCAGAGTTTTCTATTTCTACAGAAAGCACCTTATGTTTATTTATCCAGTTCACATCATGTTTTGGAGACTGAAACAGCCCACAGGCACTTCTCAGCCTACTGTCAACATTTCTCTTGAATGTGCTTGGTCATTTGTTCTTTATTATTTAAGAGAAAGGAACTCCAGTACAAAAGTGGCATAAAAGTGTGTAAGTATTGATAGGATGCGTTAAGGGAATAAATCATATTGATTGAGCATCTTGTCACTAGTGTAATTGCATCTGTATTTAGGAATTCTAACACCGTAGCTGCAGAGGATCCTGGGCACAGGTCCAGCACTGAAAATGAGAACTGGGGCTCACAGTGTCCCTTTTGGAAGACTAGAGAACACAAAGTGTAAAATGTCTCATCAAAATACAGGAGAAAAGCCAGACAGACCTATTGAAAGTGAGACCATAGCAGATGGTTTTGATGTTAGGATAGAAAACTGAGACAAAAATGATAGGAAGTCTTTTAAAAAAGCTGCATGCAAATGAACAGAGAAATTCTATTTAACTTTTTCACCCTTCCCAATAGTTCATATTCACATCAAGGGACTTAATTCTCTTCTGCTTTAGAGCATTGTCATTCTTCTAAATTGCTCTTGGCTGTGATCTTTACCTGTGCTCTGTACCATAATTTATAAGTTTTATGAATTGTCAGTAACAAACTGGCCAGGACAACCTCTATTAGACTTTCTCATCAACAGTCTTCTGAAAGACAGAACCTAGCAACATGATTGGTGTAGGCAGATAAATAATTAGGCTTATGCATTGGTATCATAAGAAACAGATGTGGACAAACACAACAGATGAGAGACATTAATTAGGAGCTTCAAAAAGATAACTAAGATGATGCAAGAAGAAAGATTAGATACTGGCTGGCTAGCTTTGTGCTACTCGTGCTTCTTTCCTCCAATCATTTAAGCCTGTTACTCTCTTTGTGATGCATTTGCTTTGTGCTTTTCTATGCCCTTTATCTTCAACTATAGTTGATTTTACAGTCTAAATGACAATATCAAATGCTTGTAGAAAAAACAGATTTTTAAAAATCTAATAAAAAACATGCATTTATTTTAGGATAATCTGTTTCCTAGAAGTCATTAAAAAAAAAGATACATTAACAGGAAAATATTAAGTCAATTAGTCTGAGCTGTTATTTATCATGAGCAATTTCCATCTACAAAACAAGGATAGGCAGACAAATGAAGGAATATTGCATCAGTTGAATATATACTGTGCATCCAGGTATCTTTTATTTAAGCTAGCAGGGTGTGCATGGCTGTAAAAGGAAATACTCATGTCACTGGTAAGGATGACAGCCTTAATAACTTTTTTTTCAAAGAAAGGCTAGTTTTAGCAAACAAACCACAAATTATATACATATAATATGCTATGATTCATCTGAGTGCAACTGTCATTCCCAATTTCTTTTCCTAGAAAACAATTTACTGTGTAAGTGTAAAATAAATGATTAATTGCAAGGTTTGTTTATAAGATAACTTCTATTCAATATCAAAACAGAATTTCTGTGGGAAAATAAACCAACTCTACATATTTATAAAAAAAACCCCTTAATACTTACATAAGGGATTGTGTCCAAGGTGTCTGTGTTGACAATTATAGGGGCAGGGCTTGCCTAAAAGAGGAAAAAAAAAAAAAAAGAGAAAATAAATTTAAAGACCTGAAATTCATTAAAATTGAAATACCCATACTGATACATTAAGTCTAAAAACCTGTTTTCCCATTGAATTCAAATCATACAGCAGTACATAACTGTGGGTAGTGCTCAATCAAGGATGAAGGAAATAAATTCTCAGCCTCCAAACCACAGCTCACTGTGGTCTTTCTTTTCAGTTTCTCCAGGCTTTGGACCACATCCTGCATATGTAATATCCAGTTCATTTTTTAGCAGAACGTTAAGAAATCTGTTGTATTCAGCTTTCAATTAGGGGAGGTCGAGGATTTCAGCTTCCCTAACTGACAAGTCCACTTTTTGTGTTTGAACCAAGATGATTTAACTGATCTTTACAGAGGATAACTATTTAATGTTTACACAACTTAGCAGAATTGTATAGATATATGTACAAGCACATATATTATGATATTTGTGTCAAAGGTATATAATTCGCATGGTTCATATACACTCAACAGAGGTTCAGATTGAAATACAGACCAGTTTAAAAAGACTTGTGCATCTGCAAAGCTGCCCAACCTGATCTTTAATTTCCTCATGAAGCTCATATCCAGGCTAGTTTCCAACCACCTGAACCTCTTGCTCTTCCCATTCTGGGATTCAGTGGTACTGACCCAATGCCAAGCTCTGATATGACCCAGCTGCATTAACTCGGCTCAGACTCTAGAGAAAACCACAGTTGTGAGAACGTGTAAGCCAGAGACAAGCACCGTCAGTAAAATGTCAAACTGAGGCAGGACTGCTGAGATGGGATCGTTGATAACTCAAGGACTCAGAAGGACCATCATGTAGTCAATGTAGTACAAAAAGTGATGGAAGGCAGCCTTTCTCAGCCTCGCTAATGCCTACTTGGGCAGCAAAGACTCTTCAGGCACTGTACTGGGTTGATGAAAATACTCGTGCTTAGCACAGTAGCTCACTAGTTCATTCACCTACACTGTGTATTTGTCACTGAATGACTGAGCTTTAAACTCATACAGACAGCAGGGTCTTTTTGTGCATGGTAGGGATGAACAAGGCACTGCTGAAAACACTGATCCTATTTCTGTCATCAAATATTTACTATAGGATTTCAAAACCTAAGTACGAACCCAAATTAAAAATGTGACATTAGTGCAATACTTCAAATAACGTGAGAATAACACGGGGTTTTTTTTTTCCCAGTTTTTGTGCAGTCATTCAAGGATAATTATGGGTGCAAAGAAATTTTATGCTACTGGACAAAAGCTACTGTTGATTAATACAGTAATTTCTATACGACTGTGTAAGCCATATATAATTAAAATTAAATGCATACAATTTGGTGTGTCTGTATTTCAGGGCATGGGCCAGTTGTCATGGTAAGGTATTATTTGATATTAAAATGCTTAGTATCTGAAAAGATATTATATGCCCATATCCTGTTATTCTCCTTATGTCCCAAAACTCTGGACACACTGAAGTGATAGGTAAAAGCTGAAGGCCATATGATTGTAATATTTTTAGCTTTAGGCATATGGAATAGGCCTATAGTTGCATTATTATTATATCCATCAAGGTAAAACAAATTATTTCCTTTTTAGAATCACAGTTTTTACTCACATTAATATTTAGCTCAATACACTTAAAAAGTGCTACCTTTGCTACAGGAAGAATATGCTTGGAAATTTTTTCCAGTATTAATTTTATCTCCTTTTTATTTTTACCTACTGTGTTGGTCCATTGCCAACTACAAAGTTTTCAATTTTCAGAATAAAAGCATCTTCCCACTGATGATTTAAAAAACAGTATTTACTAAAATAAGACAAATCTTTCAGAAGTCATTTTCCAAAGCATTCGCCCAAACCTCTTTAAGCTATTGAAGAACAAAACCTTTTATCTGTATCAGATTTTCCTGAACTAAAGCTAAGAAATCAGAAACAAATGTGGGAACACTTGGGACAGGACAGAGTACTCCAGGTGCAGTCTGACAGGGGATGGATGAGATGTCCCTCACCCTGCTGCCCAGGCTGGTAGTGCTGCCCAGTTTGCCATTCCCCCTCACTGCTGCAATGCTGATTCATGTGCAACTTGTTCTCCTCTCTACAAAGCTGCAGCTCAGCCAGACTGTGCCTGGCTGGGACCATTCCATTCTTTACTCTGTCTGGGGAACTCCTGTATGTTTTCACTGAACTTTGTGAGGTTCCTTTCAGCCCATTTCTCCTTTCTATTGATATTCCTCTGAAAAGCAGGGAACAGTCCAGTGTATCATCTGCTCTTCCCAGTCTGGTGTTATCTCAAACCTTGCTGACAATGCTCTCTATATAATCATTCCGGTTACAAATAAAGATTTAAAACAGCATTAGCATCTCTGTCAACTCCGCATGAGCAGCACAAATACCTTGCCATCAGTAACTGAACTCTGAACTGCTGACCACTGCTCTTTGGGTGTGGTGGTCTAGACAGTGTTCCAGTCATCTTCTAATAACACCCATTTAGTTTCTCTCTCATTTGGTTATGAAAGTGCTGAGAACCCTGCTAAAATTCAGGCAAATGACATCTACTGATTTTCCCTCATCCACAGAGCTAGTGGATTTCTCATTAGAGAAAAATGTTAGGTTGGCAAGGTAAAACCCAAACATTTGTAAACATTAATTGACCTCCCTCTTTTTAATCACCTCCCTCTGTCCTCTGTGAGCCTTGACAAAATGTTCTGGAGGCCCAGACAATGGACGCTCACCATGATGCTTCCATTTTTTAGCTTCCTACCTAATCCTGATCCCTGGGTTATCATTTAGTGCATCATCCCTTCCACAGCAAAAGCCTGAGCATTTAAAGCTGCTCCTTTGAATGATGTGATCTTTTCTTGACTGGCCCTGATACAGAGCCTATAAAGAATTAGTTTTCAAGCCAGTATATCACTCAGGGTTCCTTTCAACACTGCTTACTGTATTCTTTACTGACTGGAAAAGCTAAACTAAACTATCAAACTGATGATTTTCTGCAACTGGGGCATTTGTCCTATTGAGACAGATGGGCATGAAAAAATTCACAGTGAAATAGTGTCAGATGGATATAGTAACTATAAGCACTCACTCACAACTACCACATGCACATCAGTGCATTCACCTTCTCTGTTCCTCCTGGTCATATCCATGCATGTGATTCTGTGTGTGTGTGTGGGACAGTGCTTGTTTTCTTGTTACAACCTGTCTTTAGTTTCTTGGGTTTTGTTGGGTTTTTTTGGAGTTGGTATTTTTTTTTTGAGCTTTTTTAATAATAAACATGATTTAATACAAACATTTAGCTCCCATCTCTCTTATACATGGTAATTTGAAGAACACAAACTTCCTGAGCTGCAAAATTACATTAAAGTGCAGGAAATGGAGATTATTTCATTAGCTGGGCTCTGTTTGTAGCTCATGCTTCAAAGTTGGAAACTTCAATCATGCAAACTTAAGAAGACAGACAAACTTAAGAATCACTGGAGAGAGCCCTAAATACAGGGCTAGCCATGCAGTAGACAATAGCATCAAAAGAGTCCTGTAACCACAGTGAAATTACTGAAGAGATCAGATCGGTATCAACAAGGAGTCAAAGATGTTACTTTCCAGAATGATGTCTGTATCTATGCTGACTTGAAAACATGCCACTGGTTCACCAAATTCTCAAAGATACTCAGGTAGCTCTGTACTTCTAATGGAGAACATTGACAAATACATGAACCAGGATTCATCAACAGCACTCCCAACTGTGCATAAATTAACAAAGGCATGCAAGAACATGTCTAGATTCTGTTAAGAACATCTGCCTAGAGTGTCTTTGACAGACAGCACTGCCTCTTATCTCTCAATCTGTATACCCACACAGATGTACATAGTCTTTATCTAGGCTTGAGACTGGGTGAGAAGAAATAGCTTTCTGGAAGATAATGACTTTATTCCTAACTCTGCACTTTTACCTCCTCTTCAGTCTTGACCAAGACACCAAATTGCATTTTACCAAGTAAATTACACTTCACCAGATTTTCCCAGATGCAAAATAAAACCAAACCAACCGCCAGAAGCGTGAATATTACTGAGTGCAGTGAATTGGCTAATCCTGTTTTCCCCATTCCTCACTCACTTCCCTCTCCATCCCAATCCCTACCTATACATTAAGTATTAGACTAAGCTGACAATGTACTGTGCAGTCAGACTTACAGCTCCTGCTCCCTGCATGAACCTTTCTCCTACCCTTGACAGGAAGCACTGCTTTCAGCTGAGCCATCTCTGTGCTTGAAAAAGGCATCATACGGACAGCTGCAGTGACAGATTGGCATAGCTGAGACAAAACTTGAATAGCTTTGGGGGAAAAAAATAAAAATGGAAGATTTTTTTTATTCTTCTTCTTAAAGGACTTGAGTATAACACACTTTGCTTCCACAAATATATACAAGATTGTTCGGCTTGCAGCACGTCAGTGTAGTTGCTTTTCTGCCAAAAGCACAACTTAGAAGCAAGATAAAAGCACTTGAAGCCAGTAGAAACAGAACAAAAAGGCACATGGTCTAGTTCATGAACAATTACGTTGCTACCAAATTCTCTACAAGTGTAGGACATGACTCATATCTCTCAGAAAAGGCGAACTTTCCCTCTACCATGAATGCTAGCATTATCCTGGTTGACTGGTTTGAGTCATACTATTCACAGTTTTAGAGACTATCCATATCATATTGGGTTGCTTTCTCCAGCATTCATAAGTCCTTGTTTTAACTGCTCCTACTGTGCAGGACTATATTGAACACCAGACCACAAAATCACAAGCATAGTTATGTGGCCACTACTTTATGAATCATAAGCACAGAACATGACTTCTTAACAAGAAAACACAACCAAGTATGTCTTCACTTTGAAATTGCCCACCTATGCTTATTCCTAGCTGTGATTTTAATTTCATAGAATCAATAAGGTCAGTAATGACCTCCAGGATCAACTCCAACCAATAATCCAGTGCTGCCAGGTCCACCCCTAAACCACATCCCTGAGCATCCCACCCAACTGGTTTTTGAACATTTCCAGGTTCAGTGATTCCACAGTTTCCCTGAGCAGCCTGTTCCAAGGCTTGATCACCCTTTCAATGAAGATCTTTTTCTTAATATCCAATCTCAACCTCCTCTTGAGCAACTTGAGGCTGTTAGAACTCTATATTGCTTTTCTTGTTAAAGAATCACCATCATTACTTACATTATTATATTCAATTAAACTCAAAATAAGGAGGTGGTGAAATTGAGAGTACTAGAAGAGTCTATGTATTACCATTTTAAAAGTAAGTTGAATTGTCAATGGCTTATTGCCATCTTGTGCAGACAACGAACTCTGGACTGTATACCAGAATTAAAGGCTCATCTTTTCAGGTAGTCAGTCCTAAACTCTGAAACACTCTGGAATATACATATGCAGTTTTGTATTACTTCAAAATGTTACCGTTTTGTGTCTTACTATTACAAAGTAGAGCAGGTCCTATATTTGTATATGAATAGGGCATGCTGTATTTCTCAGATACACAATGTAAAACTGTTTAAAGCCTTAAGAAAGTAATACCGAATTAGTTTGAATTCCTGTTTTCAGGAGTTTCACAATTGCAAGAAATAGATTTACATTTACACACAATGGCAGCAAAGATTAAATGACAATTTAGATGTCAAAACAGTAATTCTCTGGCATGTTATGACGCCTCAAGATCACAGAACACACAGCACCTTTTGTCATATTTACCACTGAATTACAAACTGAAAGACTAAGAAAGATAAAAAGTAATTTTATTGCCATTAGTCAGAATATGTAAAAGATAGAGAACCTCTTTGAACATCTAAAGAATGACTTTGCTGCAAACAATCCCACCTCTGCTCTGAGACATAAAACAGAAGTCAAAAGCAGCTTTGCTTGCAGGCTGCAGCTGCCATGAAAAAAGAAAAATGCCTCAAGAAATCCTCAAGACCACTCTCTTTGTATATAATGCAACCTCATATAAAGCCATTTAGTTTAAATGTAAATTGTACTTTTCAAAGGAGGTGGCCTTATTTGCAGACTTGGATTTTTACACTTTTTTTACTTAATCCATAGGAATAAGTTCCTATTTAAAATTGTATTAATTGGTAGCACTAAAAAACCCCAAAACCCAACACAAGAAAAATCTAACATTTCTGTGTGGATTCAGAGGCTATCAGAGGCATTGACAAGAAAGCACCTACTTTACAGTTGTTGGAGTTCCCCCTGTAATGATCTTACCTGTCAGCATGTTGAAATACCAATGATTAACGTAACAGATAATCTTTTTCCCACTATAAGATCCAATGAAGGACATATAAATATCAATAGAATAGCTCTCTGGCCACTGGAACAGGCTCCCCAGGGAAGTGGTCACAGCCCCAAGCCTGACAGAGTTCAAGAAGTGTTTGGACAATGCTCTCAGGCACATGGTGTGACTCTTGGGGATGGTGCTGTGCGGGCCCAGGAGTGGAACTCTATGATCCTTGTGAGTCCCTTCCAACTCAGGATATTCTGTGATTCTGCGCTAATACACATGAATGCACAGAGACTCAAAATAGACCTGAAGAAACGCACGCATCCAGATTTTAGGCACCCTGTTTGACCTAGCTGTGTGCTTTATTTTTTTTTTTCCAGCCTCAGTGTGCACAAACACAGATCTCCTTCCAGAGAGAGAAAACAAAATTAAAGCAAAATTGCAGCTATTTCTTTCACGGAATGATTCATAGAATAAGGTATGTTGGAAAAGAGTTCTAAGGTCATAGAGTACAAATGCTAACCCAGCACTGCCAAGTCCACCACTAAACCATGTCCCTAAGTGCCACATCTACAAATACTGCAACACTTTCTCCAAAGGCTGAGCAGAGCCAGAGGAAAAACAAACACATGCGTGTTCCCAATACAAACAATGGAGGGGCTGGATCTGGACAGCACTTGCAACGTAATCATGGTAACTTCTCATATTTGGCTTTTCCTTCTTTCCTTCAAAAATCAAGGCTGCCTTACCCACCATATAGCTTCTTATTTTTTATTTCTTAGTACACGAAGTTTACAAAGAAGTTATCCAGTGTCTTATTCTGTTAATATCCTGAAGTTTGAGTGCAACATTCCTACATGGGGTTAAAAAAGTCCTCCTCAAAAACACAGAAACAAATGGACTAAAAATTATAATGCAGATGAAGAGAACAAAAAAAAA
>VXBQ01013133.1:456618-471917 GCA_013400175.1 Phainopepla nitens | reverse complement strand
AAAAAAAAAAAAAAGAGAATGCAAAACTAAATGTGAAATAGAGGAATTATTTTAACAAAATTCAGTAGCTGTTTAAGAGGTTTATCAGAACATAAATCTTAAAGAATGAAACATCTGCTTTCAGGTTAATCTGTTACATTGAGCACTGTAAACAGGAGCCAAGAAAGAATGGAATCAGTGCCAAAGAGGGCTCATCTCTGTTTAGCAAGGGCAGAAGTCACCAAGGCTTACTGGTGTCACAGTTAAAACTCTCCACAGAGAGAAAAGAATAAGAAATACAGAAGTTTTAGAGTTTTGGAAAGGTTCTAATAGGACAAATAGCAAAATCATCAATGATCTTGTTTTGGCACTGAAGTGGCTATGAGGAGAGCTGGGAATTACTGTGGTCCATATAATGCATCAAATTAACTCACTGATTCTGGCTAAGCGTGCATAGAGGCAAAGCTATTTTGCCAAATGCTTTCACTTAATGTATATACATTTAAGTATATAAAAAGAACTTAAAGATACAAACCTGATTTTGAATATCTACAATAAATTGCAAATTGAAGTTGGTCTGTGCTGGAACAAAGAATGTTTTGATTTTTATGTCAGTGGAAGTAAACTTCTACCCTAACGTCCTCTGGAAAAGTTTTAATTGATGTCCCAGAGTGCCCCTTTATGTCCCAGAATCTCTAAGTGATGAATAAAATGAACTAAATAATTCCAAATATATCACTTGAACGACAGCTTGTTTCAAACCCTAAACCGCTGCAGGACCACTGCGCTCACAGTACGTCAGTTTAAAAGATAAACATCCATGTATGAGGTGCAGCTATCCAAGACTCAGGGGGAATCAGCTCTTTACGTGGTTTAGCTTTGTGTGGCATAAAATGCATTTCTCAACGGAGATCCTCTGTTACATAAATTACAACTATTTGGTATTTTACTATAGGGCTTGCCAACCATTTTTAAATCTCAGCTTTCTTACTGATATCCTTCTGCCTGAGAACCTGAGCGCTCAGTGGGTGGCTTGCAGAACAGCATGTGCCAGAACTGCCAGTTTCTCCATAATTGTACAGATTGTAGAACCCAGCAGGAATATCACAAGCTGCCGAGCTTAGCCAGGGCTCTCCTTGTGCACCTTTGTAACGCCATCAGGTTGTTACTGATAAAGAGGATGGTCCCTTTTGAATGATGCAATCTTGATGTAGGACAGAGAGTGGAAATATGCAAAGGCTATTTTCTTTTTGTTTTTAGGACCAATTTCCCTTATAGTTTAAAAATTTTGCACCGAGAAGAAAAATCAGTCCAATTTCTAGACTTTATACCTTGTTATTCCTCACTCTACTACATTCAATTGTCTTGTAAAGGAGTATGTCCTACTGAAGCAGGAATCTTGCGTCTTTTCTGCCTGCCTTCTGCTCCCTATTGGATAGAAACAGCAAGGGAGCAGTTGGCTGCCAGGGAGGCAGCTGTGAGAAACCAGGGCTGCCCTATGCTGGACACAGGTGGTTCTAGTCAGCATTACACCAGACCCCTCACCAGGGCAGACGAAACAAGTAGAAAGAAAGAAAAGGAGAAGGAAAAAGGAGCAGCAAAGAGAAACAAGCATGTCCTGACCCTGGCTCCAACCCCACGTGTGAGGGACCCCAAGTCCCTTGTCTCCCTAAAGACACAGTGGGACCTGAAGTGATGGCTGGAAGAGGTGAGGTGTCTGGAGTGAAGATGAATCTCAAAATGAGGTGTTTTTCTTAAGTGTGAGTTTGTTATCTTTTTTTCTCAATATCCAACTCAATAATTAAATGTTTATATAAACTAGCAGGAAAGTTAAATTCCCTAAGTCAAATCTGTTTTGCCTTCAAAACCACCAATTATTCTGAAATTTCACTGTAGAACAGATATTTGTTCAGTGCCTTTTATTTACTCATTCTATTTTCTGAAAAACCTACAAATCAAGTATTAGAAGTGAGATGGGCCCAACAAAAGAAAGCAAAAGAGCTAAGTCTTTGGTTATGAAAGAAAATGTTGAGCATACAGTGTATCCTGTGCAGACATGAACTCACTCGAGCTGGGTTCTGAAGGGAGCACCTGACTTGTGGCTCTGTTTTGTATGACAATAAGCCCAAGCTAAGAAAACTGTCCTTCTATAACATGAATGTAGCAAAGTAGGAGAAACAAAAAATCATAAAATCATTGAATGGTTTGAGTTGGAAACGACCTTTGAAGCTCATCCAGTCAAAGGCCCTTGTGATAAGGAGGGTCATCTTCAACTACATGAAGTTCTTCAGAGCTCCATCCAACCTGACCTTGAATATTTTCAGGGATAGGGCATTAACCAACTCTCTGAGCACCTGTGCTGGTAGTTTACCACCATCACTGCGAAACACCTCCTCCTCATATCTAATCTAACCTAAATCAATCATCTTTCAACTTAAAATCATTATCCCTTATCCTGTCACAGCAGGTCCTGTTAAAAAGTCTGTCCCCATCTTTCACTTAGACTACTCCAAGTCCTGCAAAGCCACAATAAGACCTCTCAACAAAGAGAAAGTGGAAGCAGTACCACTCTGCTGAAGGGCAGAGCACTTCCAGAAAGTGAAAGCAGTGGCCAAGAGGAAAGTTGTCATGTAAAAATAGAAACACATAAAGTAGCAACTGATTAAACATATATATTTATACCCTTGTAGATCCTCTATAAAGAGGCGCTTTCCACGGAGAAAGATAGCTACACCTATTTCTCCTCACATACCCTATTAAAAGACATTGCTGCTAACCTCTCAATTCTTAGAAATAGAATGAAGCAAAAAATTTCAAAACACAAAATCAATGCAACACATCACTGTAGGTTTCGAGAATAACGAAACAATGTAAAGGGACCAAACTTGAGGAGAAGTAACAGTGCCACAAAAGGAGCTCAATGATATGTCATTGCATGTAAACAAAGTGCCAAGGGCCATTACAAATCTGAAACACATTGGAAATGATGGGAAAGTACAGCAAAACTGACATTCTTTCAAAGAAGTTGCACAGCACCTTAAAAATACACCTTATTTAAAGCTATAGGTCTGCAAAAAAAGAAGGCCATTTCCCTTGAGAAATGATCAAGGGAAAAGCATCCTTATGAACTTTAAAAAAATAGATTGTGGGTGCAAATAGATGGATAAGTCCTATTATGGTCCTATTATGGGTGCAAATAGGAATAAAAAAACAAACTTAACAGAACAGACTAGAAGAAAAAAGGAAGAAATATTAAAAAAAAAATAAAATAATTATTTGATGGTATTAATGATGCTGAAAAGTACTTCAGATCAGGAAAATTGTAATTGCCTGGTTTTCAATCAATATTTTGCTATTTTTACCATGGGAATATTTTTCAGTTTCATTCCAAGGGCAACCAAGTAGATTTTATCCACAGCTACAACTATGTGGCAAATCCAACAAGCTAATGGATAGTCTCCCTAGTGGAGACATTGAAGCTTTGTTGCCTAAAACTCCTTTGTACAAACTTAGGTTAGCACTGAAATGAAATTAGTACTGCAGGCAGTACTCACATTCTGACAGATGGGCGATTCGACCTATGAGGTCTTTCCCCATCTTTATATTTTAGCATTCTGTCATTTCTCAACAGCATTATTTTGGCTAGAATTCAATGCAGAAATACTGAGTAAAAAAATATTGTCTCAGACTGAACTAAAATAGATAGGAACAGTGACTTATCTAGCAGCAATTAATATGGCCCTTATTCTCATGACACAGGCACAGAAAGAAATACCAGGCAGCACTTTGGAACCTGACCGTTCCTGGGTTATAGGATATCTTTTAGTTACTGATTTCAAGACATATTTTCTGCTTTGTAAAACACAAACATTTAGGATGCTGCTCTTTGTATACATTATTACATTATTTGTATACATTATTAGCAGTAACCTGAAAAGGACTAGGAAAGTTCTGCACTCTCTGAATTTACTGTGTGAATGTATATAATAAAAGCCACTTATCCCACAAAATGGAACAACTTTCCTCATACACAAAGACAACATTCACTTTTCCCTGTATCAAACAATACATGTAACAATCAAAGATACAAAATCTCAAAACTGTCAGAACTGATGTGAACCAAGATTGAGAACATGGGTTTGCAAACCAATTAGGGGAACTTCAAACGTCACAGCCACCCTTCATGCACTGAACAGAACCCCCCAAAACACTGGAACATTAAACAGTTCAGAGCCTCATGGCAGCCTCTTCCTCTAGGAACAATAGCTAAAACAATAAAACAATAAAAAACATCTCCTGGATATCTGTCTCTGATATGATGGTGGTTTGGTTCTCTTTTTTAATGGAAAAGCTCCAGGAGAGGGCTTTCAGAAATAAGCTTTGATTACTGTTAGAAGGGATAAAGAAAACATCTCCTGGCAAAGGAAATCGAAAGTTATGCACTATATATCAGGCACTAGAAGAGAACACCTGGAAAAGGACTAAGCATAGCATTTAGTAACACAAACAGAGTTGTTTGCTTCAGGCAGGAGGGAGGTAGAATATAGGAACCAAAGAGCACAGTCCTAAAAATATTCAGCTTCAGGAACTCATTTCTCTTGTGCCTGTAAAACAGCATTTCAACCTTGAAAACAATTCAACATCTACCCCAAGAAACTGGCATTCAGACACGAGGCAGCCTTTCCCCCGAACCATTTGGACAGATCCAGTCTCCTCCTACCCTATCTTTTAGGCACCAACCCCACCCTCCAAATGAAACACATCCCCCTCCTCCAGTAAATTATGATGCCTGCCAGAAATATCACATTTACCATTCTCAGCCTGTTGTAAATCCTGACTTTCGCCATGGGACGTCTGGGAAAAATTAACACCTAATGTGATGGTCCTTTCCAAAAGCTAAGCAACTTCACAGGCAGGTGCACCAATTCTGAGCACTAACATATAAAAACCCCACTGCAGACCTGACCCTGATACTAAATAAATGTTTGGCTGGGAGGACAAGAAATGGGAACATCGTGTGCTTCAGAGGAATGGGAGAAAAATGACATAGAAAATATTACAGCAAGAAGAACACAGAATCTGTGGGAGGCACAAGGTTTTTTAGGGCAGCTGTAACAAGGAGAAAGCTAGAGACTCCAAAGTTAAAGTCAGCCCATCCTTCATATGCTACTGTATGCTTTGTGACACATTTTTAAATGTCTTCTTCAATTATAACTGCTCTACTCTTAAACAAACAGGGGTTCAAGCTTTTTTTTTTCTTCTATCAGCCCATCTGTTATTGAAGACCCTTTTGCTCACTTAATAGCTCAATACTGATCTGACACAGCTAGAACTGAATAATTCTTCAGGTTGTTGATCACATACTTAACAGTTCATATGTGTGTCTCTTCTGCACAATACTAGCATATTTTCATTTAAAAAGACCCCATTAAATTTATATTTCACTTGAAATGAAGATATATAGAAGAAAGAAAGATACAATCTTCTTTCCTTTCCAGCACATTCTACCTGGCTTACCTAACCCAGTCACCAAAAGCCATCTGCTATTAAAGAATTTCCAGTGCACATGACACTATTATAAATAAATAGCTTCTTCAAAATACTTGGAATTAGAAGTAGCAATACATATTGATGTAAACATAGAAGAAATCACTTATTTTATACACAATATACAACATTACTGTGTGCTATTTGGTCATAAGAAGTTATATGTTCAACTTCTATTTATTAATATTTATTATCATTTTAAAGCCATATCTCAATTTCATGCTTTTCAGAAAGTAAGAATTATATGTAATATAGCTTTTTCTTGATTATTAAAGTAATGATAAAATGGAACTACTGGCAATATATTTTAATTCCAGGTATATAGAACTATGCATTCTCTCCCCAGAAAAAAAATCACCAGCTTTTATAAAAGCTAGTTCTTTATTATGCATCCTTTCATCAGAAAGAAACACAGAAAAGCTATGGTCAGAGGTCTGAGTTCATTCAGTTCAACAGAGCTCAGTTTAACTCATTTTCCCCCCCAAAAAGAAGCCTAACCCTCAGAATTTAAATTTAAAAACATGCCTTATTTTAGAGATATGTTGCAGTTTTCCTTACCGGGACAAGAGAATCAAATGAACCCTGTTCCCGACTCTCAATAGCTGAAATTGTTTTCAACCAGAGGAGATAGCTTGAAATATCAGATATTTCAGACTGCTCCATACTGAAAGCTGCAAGATTAGCAGGACTGAGGTGAGACAGACTTGCAAAAGGAGGGCTTTGCCTGTGTTACATAAAGTTCTAATTAGATCCTTGGTACAAATTGCTATCCTAAGAATAAAAAGTTAATCAAAAAGCCTCATTGGAAGAATAGGAGGGCAAGATTAGAGCCGAGACAGCTGTCTCACTTTGGGACATTCAAGCAACTGCCTAACTAGATTCTGTGCCACTATTCACAAGTGAAAATGTATGTGCAAAAAATCAAAGTGTTCCCTTTTGTTACCCTGGACTAAACTGTTCACACCTGGTTTACCACAGTGGAACTCAGGGACCCTCTCTATACTGAGATTCTAATGCAGCAAGCACCTAAATATCCGACCCCCTTAACATCACAGCCAAAATATTTTCATGAAAAGAAGAAAATTTTGAAAGGAACTGAATATAAAAGTGGCATGAGAACAAATTTTGCAAGGACTTTTGGTGACAAACTGTAAGAGCTGATTCGCTTAATTTGTTGACAACAATTTGTTTAATTTGACTAAATCTTAGAAAACTACCCGAATAACCACAGGATAGCTGATGGATGATTTCTTATCTCTCCAAAAAGATGCAATTCCAGACCCCCTTTCCAAAGTACAGCTGAGAGCTCTCCTTACCTGTTCAGGTTTATATTCCCTGCACTTATGGGTGGTACTGTTAGAAATAAGAGGAGTAGTGACAGGACTCGAGGGAATGGCCTGAAGTTGTGTCCATGGAGTTTTAGATCAGAGATTAGGAAAACCCTCTCCACCCAGGGGGTGGTTGGGCACTGGAACAGGCTCCCCAGGGAAGTGGTCACAGCACCAAGTCTGCCAAAGTTCAAGAAGTGTTTGGACAATGCTCTCAGGCACATGATATGACTCTTGGAGATGGTCCTGTGCAAGGCCAGGAGTTGGACTCAATGATCCTTGTGGGAACCTTCCAACTCAAAATATTCTGTGATTCTTCAGAGGCCAGACATGACTATTTTACCCACTGGTAAAATCCAGAGCACACAAATCTTGAAGATTTCAATAAAGCCAAGATTTCAGTTACAGAATCTTTTAAAAAGGACATTATAGAAAATTGGTAGGCTGTCTGCTCAGAAAAGTCACACAAAGACTGATGTTTCAGGTGTTTTCTGGAACAAGATGTCATCCTTTGCCAAAGAAGCTCTAAAGCAAATCTGAATGTAAGAGTTGCTAAATAGCAATGATGAAATCAAAATATCAGATATGAAGAAAGAAATACTGGAAATAAAAACTTTTATATTCTCCAATTCCTTACCTTCTCATAAAAAATGGGTGTCCAAAAGGAAGCAGGACATAATTATTTGTTGAGAGGCAAGAGAAGTGAGAAGAGAGAGATTGAAAACTCCTAGTAAAAGGGACAGGGAAATAAGTGGCCTTAAACAGTATGTCATTTACTGTATATTAACCTTTTTTTGCTTTTCTCCTAGTAAGTTCATTTTGGGGCTCCAAATATTCAGACTGAAAAACAACACCATAAGGACCAAAACACTTGACAAATCAAGCAAAGTTTAGAAAATAATATTGATTCTTAAAAAAAACCCAAAGAAGCAGCATTTAAAAAACCCTACAGGTTTGCCTGGTTTAGAACAAAATATTTCAAATATCTTTCACAACACAGCATAAATACATTTTTGACAAACGGATTATTTTTACAAATTGATAAAAAATTTTCAAAGAAAAAAAATGGTATGCAGGCTAACATAAAAAGTGTACTTTTTTCCCAAGAAAACTGATTTCTGAAAAGACCCAGAAGAAGACTTTGCAACAAAACCCACGTAGCTTTGCAGAGGTGAGGAAAGGAAGAGAGAGTGCTGCTTCTCCCCTCTACTTCTTTACTTAAAATTGCACTGTTTAATGAGAAAATTCTACACTAATTTAAATGTTATAAAAATACTTCAGTATTAACTAAAACGCAATATCCCTGTAAAGCACATTTCAGAAAATATCTTATTTGACAAAATGAACATGTTCATTTAGCAGCAATTCTTAAATACGTGAACTGTATATAGCTAGGAGCAAGTAACTTTTCCTTTCCCTTCAAACTCTTTCCTCAGTATTCTGTACATTATTTGGTATAAGGGCTTGAACAGGCCTTTAGTTGCACCCACTATAGTTGTTTGCATCAACCTTTAGAATCAATTTAGACAATGTTTTAGGTTGGAAGGCAGCTTAAAGATCATCTAGTTCCAATCCTCCTGCCATGGGCAGGGACAGCTTCCACTGGACCACGTTGCTCAAAGCCCCATCTAACCTGGCCTTAAACACTGCCAGGGGTGGGGGATCCACATCTTTTCTGGACAACCTGTGCCAGTGCCTGCTTCCTTTCAGTTTAAACTAACTCCCCCTTGTCCTGTCACTACACACCTTTGCACAAAGTCTCTCTCTAGACCTCTTGTAGCCCCTTTAGATAATGGAAGGTTCTACAAGGTCTCCCTAGATCCACATGATTATTTGCTTCTCAGAAAAGTGGGAGACTTGAAAGTGAGAGCATAAATAACTCACCAATTCCTCATCAATTTGAAGAACTAATGTTTAAATCATTATCTTCTAGGACATGAGAGGGATCACTTATTGTGAAAATGGTTGCAACTAGTTTGTTTGTTGCACTGCCTAGTGAGGTCATAAAATAGAGTTTAATTTACAGAGTACCTTATCCTGTAAATATGAATGATCCAAACGGACCATGGCAGACACAGCTGAGTCCTTCAGCCAAACCACTGTGAAACATCTTTAATAAAGCACAGAAAACACCAAGGAGAAGAGAATGAGGGAACAACTGGACCAGAGCAGTAGACTGTATTGCATGCAAAGAGGGCACACCCACATTACCCACAAATAGACCACAGCCAATGGACAACCCCATGCTGAAGCAGGTGCTCCTACAGAGGGGCTGTTTTGCTTGTGACAGCAACTGGTGAGATTTGTCTATTTTTATTTCAGCTCATGCACTTTCTCCCTCCCGCTTTTCCAATTTCTTCCCTGCTGCAGGGGCAGTGAGAGAGTGGTTCTGTGGGGGCTGCCAGCTGGGACAAACTTAGCAAAACTCTATCTACCAGTCCTCCAATTAAAGCACCTTTCAGAACACTTTCCATCATATTTTAAAAAATGATCTTAAAGAATACAAAGCTTTTCCACTATTTCTGAAAAACCACTACAGACATGTAATACTTCAGGTCAAGACAGTGACAATAAAACTTTAATAAAGAACTCATACTGAATAAAGATCAAAGTATGACAAAAGCTGATACAACTACACCCTATAAAAACTAATACAGTTTATACATACAGACACAACTCTCCCAGCTTTTTTCTTACATTGTACAGGAAAAAAAAATTCCATGTTTGTTTATGCCTTACACGTGTAATGCCACTTATAACAAGTATTTCTTTCTCTTAAAAAAATACTGCTGTAAAACAAGTAAATGGTAAAAAATTTAACCAGTGAAATTACTTGTTATAAGTTAATATAACATTTCAGCTGGGAATAGCCCACAATGTCTCCAGCAGAGAATTTTAGAAATTGTTTAACTGTACCTCACCTTTTTAAACTTTTCCAACTGGATTACTGCCTTCCTACAAACATTAAAATGTTTAATTTTTAAAATAAATCTTAGATAATAGCTTCTATAAAGCCACATTGGAGTATTGCCAGCCAGTTGTTTACAAACCTCTAATGCATTAAGAACAAATGATAGAGATAACTGAGTGGTTTACAAGGGAAATACTTTGCATTAGAAGAATAAGAACAATATAGCCATTCAATTTTTCATACAGGTTTATTCATTTATGGTTGCAGAAATATGTGGGAGTAATACGTGTATTTAAGTCTGGCGGGCTTTGCTAGTTATTGAGTTTTAAAGAGAAGGAAGGATAAAGTAGTGATTGCTGAGTTCCAGCCCACTACTCCTGCATCACAATATCTGAACTTTTGCATCTAATAATCAGAAGCAGTATTACTGCTTTATATTACTTGCAGATCAACCGACACTCTGCTTCACTAACTTTTCCCACTAGTGCTGCAGTAGTCAAAGATCAGTCATTGCAGCAATTAAATTTTTAGTTTTGTGTCCTTTAAACTTCTTTGTTGGATTGACTCCGAGTGCAAGATTTCTACAAAAATGCTGTTTTCTTTTCCCCTCATCTTCACTTTTGTTGAAACACCACTGTTGTTTCAAGATACATTTAAAAATTACAAACAAATGAAGAAGTAGCATTTTCTGTGTGTTTGATATATTCAATCTTGAAAACTTTTTTTTTCATCCTGTCAATTTACATTTCAGGTGTATTTTAGAAGGATTCTTCTTATTTTCCTTTACTTTTACATAGAAATGGAAAAAAAACAATAGCATGAATTTTTTAAAATAACAATTGCAGGTTAGACGGCTACTTTGCAGTTCAGAAGGGTACTTAACTTTTGGGTTAACTTCAGCATTCAAAGTATTGCCAGTAATACCAAGTCCACCAACACAGACTGTACCAGTTACAGGGGAAGAGTGTTAAGCACCCTCCTGAACTTACTCTGTGGTCCACATCAGTGGCTTGTTATTGAACTTCTGTATTTGAAGAAAAATAGGTTTTAAAGAAGTTCCAGCTATATTAAATGACTTTTTCTGCAATTGCTTTGCTCTTACATTTTCGATATTTTCTCCTCTTACTCCAAGTTCACCAATCCAGTAGTACAAGAACTGCTTAAACTGTACTGACCAAGCCCAGTACAACATCCCAGCAATAAGGTCAGCTCAAACTTCTGAAAGGAACATAATCTATTGCTGGAAAAGCTTGAAGTAGGGCTGCTTAAATAATTGCTTTACACCTCCCAGTCAGTACGTGCCTCACTCCAAGAACATAGCCCCTGCCTTTAGCTGAAAATTCTCATACAGACAACGGGCTGATGCAAACTGCCCAACTACAACCAAGAACCCACTGCATCTTTCTATAGAAACATGAAGAACCACTAACCCCAAAAAGATGGAAATCTCATCAACATACCCAGGCTCATGGACCCAGGAGTTCACTGAGAGTCCCCGCCAAGGGGACAGAGCTTGATGCTTCACCTCAAGGGTAGCCACAACCAGCAAGGGCCCTCAAAGGTCCAACGAGAACAGATTTCAGATAGCCTTCCACAGAGATGGGCGAAAACTTAGAGCCATTCAACAAATAGTTCAGGTAGGCTCAGTCTAGCTGTTGCCTTAGGACTAAGCTATGACAAAGGGATTGAAAATTAAGCTCTCCCTCTGTTCTATGTACAATCCACAAAAACATTTGTTAACCTTCCTGCCTCAGCCTTCCCAGCGTGAAATGAAATGAACATTGACCTAACTCACAAATATATCAGAAAACAAAAGAACCACACAGCTGTTCCTTCTGAGGCGCTTCAAGAAATGTCAAGACATCAGGCAGTAATGACATCTGGAGAAAAAAAACAGGATCAATTTTGCTTTCATCACCTCTCCTGCCCCTGGTTGGTTGCTGAACACCAACTAATACTTCAAATTGCAAAAAGAATTTCCTGCATCTCTGTAGCTTTATTATTGCTTTTATTATTAATAAAACCGAAACCTAGCTCCTTTACCCCTCATCCTCTTGCTAGTAAATGTTTTTGCTGTGGCAATTCTGTTCCCTTCTGCATTTTGCTGGTTTGTCAGATTTGCTGAACCCTCAAGTGCAAGAGGTAACATGATGAAATAGAAACTGGCAGAAAGTACATTAAAGTTATTATCACCTAAGGACAAATCCTGGCAAGTGAACCACAAGAAAAAAGACTTCCATCTGGAAATCAGACAAGGAGCATACAGGTAAACCCAGTAATTCCACTACTGTTTTGGCAACCATTCAAAAACATGAATGAGTTACAAAAAAAAATATGTAGAAGTAATGGGACTCTTCAAAAAGAGGACAGAAAAGAGCAAAGGTGAGAAGGAAAACAGATATTAAATTTCAGATACTAAATGCAGTACCAACATGCATTTTGAAAGGGCATTATATAAAATGAGCAAAAGGCAACCTTTTGCTTAGATATGACAAGGGCTACCATCAGATGATACAAGGACCAAAGAATTATAAGTCTGAAGAGCTTTTTAGGTTTTGCCCATTCAGCAAAATATTTCTGCAATTCTGCATTTTCAGCCACTACTAAGAGCTGATTCATTTCTTTCTGTATTCTCCATATGATTAACATGACATTTTATTTCTTGGTACACAAATTAGTTTAGCTGATAAACAGCAACCAGTGCTTAAAACCAAAATAACTAGGAGTGATAACCTCAACTTTCAGCACAAATTATTTAAAAAGTAATGTGTGAATTCCAGTTTTGTGCTGACTACATAGACTTAAATGCATCTCAGCTAAAAGAGAAGATCCACTGAGAATACTGCCATGACAACTCAAAGAAAAAAAGACAATATTTTTGCAGATTTATGCCGGCAGAAGTGATTAGATGCTTCTACCTTTATACTTGAAGAGGCTGAGCAAGCTAGTAACTGCCCCAGAGGCAACCGGAGTATATCATGACTCTGCTTAGTATGTGTAGTAGATCTACATGCGGTACGTTACAGAAAAAGTATGGTGCAGTCAAATCAACCCACAACAAAATGGTATTGCTCCTTTTCATATTTCTGTGGGGTTTCACTTCTTCAACATCATTAAAGATTTAAATGCTAATTATTAAAATTATAATAATAATCATAGTAACCTATAATTTTTTCGAAGTTGTTGTAAATTCTATAGGCCAGGTTTTTCTGAAATGCCAGTGGGACCATAGGAACCTCATGAGGTTCAACAAGGCCAAGTTTCAAGGTCCCTATGAAACCTGGGTCAAGGCAGACAATGACATCAATACAGTCCAGGGGATGAAATGTACTAAAAGCAGCCCTGCAGGATTTGGGGGAACTGGGGGATGAAAGGTTAAACATGACTGGCAATACCCGCTTGCAGGCCAGAAAGATAACTGTATCCTGGGCTGCATCCAAAGCAGCTGTTAGAGAGTGTCCAAAGGAGGGCCACAAGGATGGTGAAGTGTCTTGAGGGGAAGCTGCATGAGGAGCAGCTGAAGTCACTTGTTCTGTTCAGCCTGAAGCAGAGGAGACTGAGGGGAGACCTCATTATGGTCTACAGTATCCTTATGAGGGGAAGAGGAGGGGCAGGCACTGATCTCTTCTCTCTGGTGACCAGCAACAGGAGCCAAGGGAATGGCCTGAAACTGAGTCATGGGTGGTTTAGGACAGAGATTAGGAAATGGTTCATCACCCAGAGGGTGCTTGAGCACTGGAACAGGCTCCCCAGAGAAGTCGTCACAGCACCAAGCCTGACAGAGTTCTCAAGGAGTATTTGGACAATGCTGTCACGCATGTGGGTGTGATTCTTAAGCCTGTCCTGTGCAGCACCTGCCTCTAAATTTTCGCCTGAGCTGGTGGTATAGAGACCGTTCAAAACACAGCAGCACATGTGGCAGTATCAGCCCCAGACTGATTATGAGACCAGGGTTCTGCTCTTTTTACTACCTTTTTATGGATATCGAGATAAAAATTTGGGGTTCTTTTTCTTCCAAAATGTCATTTGGCTATTTGATCCTGTGTGCCCAACTGCAGTCTCACAGATCCTAACAAGTGACTACTACACTCATGACTGCAAGACACAGACTTTGAAAGAATCCAGATGTATGCACTGAGCAGAAAACAAAAACAGAAAGGGAAAGGGAACGAGTTGTCTCCAAAACTCTCTTAAGTGAAATATTATTATTTCTGAATTCTTGGAGGCAGAACTGAGCTTGATACAAGTTTCTGTGCTTAGCATGGAGAGGTCTCTAAAGACTATCGCATTGTCAAAACCAAACTGCACGCGCCAGACTGAACATTAGTGTGACTACCTTTGGAAGAGGCAGCTATGCTAGGACATGACCCTTGTCACATGCTTTGCTCTCAGCCTTGTGCTGGCACTAGAAGCTGTGCTAGTGAACATCAACTGGGCCATGAAATAGGTCTCTCAAACACCTTTTTTGTTTTTTCCCCCTAAAGTAGGCTCTGCAGAATGAAGCAAAGGAAAAACAGAGCTTAGACCTTACATTTTCAATGAATGTGATCAACTCTCAAGATGAGTGATAGTCACAACATAAAACATGGACAATATAGCATATGGATAAATAGCAATTCCTATTCCCATGATCATGAAAGAAAGAAATAGCAGCTCAGAATGGAGCAAGTGTTTAGCAGAATTTAAAAGAAATACAAAAGTAAACAAGGAGTCTGAAAAGAGAAAAAGGAGTGTTAAAAGCCTCAGTTTAACTGATTTTTTTACCTAGGTGCAGCATAGGTGCTCTGGGAGGGCAGCTACAGGAATCCTGAGACACTACTCCATTCTGCTCTCATTTGAAATGCATAATGAAAATCATTTGTCTGATGTTCTGTTTGACCAATTATATGAACAATTTCAGCTGCTGAAGCAACCTGCTTCTCCTTGTACAAATACTTAATCAGACAGGCAAAACTCTGTATTAAAAGTATAATATATCCAAACCAAAACCAGCTGGTTTTTTGCTAAATTGGATTTCATACTGCATTCATAGCTGGCTCCCGTGACTTAAAAGAAAGCTTATACCAGAATTGGAATTTGCAAAAAGGATTATTTTGTTTGTTTTTCTGATATTTGGTTTAGATATACAAGACCTCTGCTTTCAATACATAAAGAATTCCCTTTTGATCCCTGTATTTCTAACTCTCAGCATGATGTGAGATTTTGAAATTAGATTATTGAGACAATTCTTCTGATTAACTGTAGTCATTTATAAAAAACACTTATACAGAAAGATTAATGAGTATTTGTTACTTAATTTATAAACTCTATTGTAATAATCTAAAGCTTATTTCAAAGCAAATATGGTTCTCAGAAGTAAAGTAATTGAGTCCATATTGCTTTCTTGACATTTTTTTGGCTTCATTTTTATTATCCTTCATCCAAAACTCGCATGCAGACATGGGGAAACAGAGAGCTCTACAAATCTTGTCACTACTATAACCAGAAATTCCCTTCAGTTTTTGGGGGGTTTTGTTTGGCTTTGTTGGTTTTTT